>PVKM010035221.1:0-15260 GCA_004027735.1 Carollia perspicillata | reverse complement strand
CCAAATAACAGTAAGTGCAGAAAAAAAGTGAAAAAATGCTCATGTTAACAAAATTTTCCATGCACACTAGGATTGAGGGTGGGGCAGTCAGTGCACAAGGTGAAAGAACAGCACTGATAAAATGTAGCAGCTGTCCCTGTTAAATATAAGTATGGCAATATAGGAAACTTGGGTAACCATAAAGAAATATGTAGACAAGAAAAACCAAATATGTAGCTACAGGGTAAAACAATAAAATTATTTTAATTCAGTAATAAGATGGAATGATCATTCCCACCATTGTTATAATATAGAAACTGCAGGGCTCATACAGAGAACAAATACACAATGCACAGAGGAGGCAACACCCCCACTCTAATCAACAGCCATGTAAAAAGTTGCTTTAACATACTTATAGAGAAATTCAAATTAAAACTAAACAGGAGATCCCTGGGTGGTGTGGCTCAGTGGATTCAGTGCCAGCCTGCAAACCAAAAGGTCACAGGTTCGATACCCAGGCAGGGCATATGCCTGGGTTGCTGACCAAGTCCCCAGGGATGGGACACACAAGAGCCAACCACACACTGAGGTTTCTCTCCTTCTCTTTCTCCTGCCCCTCCACTCTTTCTAAAAATAAATAAATAAAAGCTTTCTAAAAATAAAAATAAACAGGAAGTAATTAAGTTTTTATTCACTGGACTACCAAAAAGCATTGGTGAAGAAATGAGTAGTATCCTTGTAATTGTTCATAATTCATAAAGTTTGCCTTTTTAGAAATAAATCATATACATTTTGTATTAGAAATATATACCTTTAAGAAATCAACTCTACTTTTAGAATTCTATAATAATCCAGCCCCTGGAAATACAAACAATGGTATATAAAATATGACTACATAAATTGTGGTGTATGCAAATATATCTAAAAAACCCTATTAAAAGGAAGTAAATATATATATATATATAGATATATATATATATATATATATACATAGATGGAATGAATGACTTGGGGAAATTTATATAAGGTATGAAGCATACTTAAGTGGATGACATAAAATCAAAGAGAAGACAATAACTTGGAGGAAATAGAATTTTCTCCAAATTCAGTGAAAGAAATTTTAAGTTGCTGGGTATAAAAACATAGAAAAAATTCATCATGAAATGTGATGAAGGGCATGTGAAATGAAACAAAATCCTATTCCTTAATATTCAAAGATAATCCACAGCTATATTACCCACACAAACCCACAGCATCACAGCTGTCTAAGTGAAACACGTCTTACATCCATCTTTTAGGTCTTAGGCCTTCTACCTACAAAGAATAATATAGTTGTCTAGTTATCTAACCTATCTAGTTGACAGGTTATTTTTCACACATTTATGGCTGTCCCTGTTTTGCCCCCTTTGCCCACTTCCCAATGTATTCACTCCCACTTCCTTTTGGCCATCGCCACATTGTTGTCTGTGTCTATAGGTTATGTATGCATGTATGAGGTCTGTCCAGAAGGTATCCAAATATGCAATATTAAAAATAGAGACACTTATTGAAGAGATGAAAGATACAAGAAACATTGCATGTAGGACAATGAGGCCTCAGTCCCCTTAATGTAGGCCCCTTGGGAGCTCACACAGTTCTCCCAGTTGCCATCAGCTGCTCTGTCATATTTTCCTGAATCTCATCATTGATCTGAAATATCTTCCCTTTCAAAGGTGATTTTAGTTTTGGGAAAAGCCAGGAGTTGCAGGGCACTGTATCTGGACTGTAGCGGGGCTGACTCACCTAGGTGATTTGATGTTTTGACAAAAATCTCTGTATGCAATGTGATGTATGAGCAGGCACATTGTTGTGATGAAGCTGCCAATTCTCAATTGCCGATAGCGTTGGCCTTCTGAACTATCCAAATGGGTTCTGAGAAGGACTGCTCAATCTTAACACAAAATTTGATGTAGATTTGTTGCTCTACTTACTCATTTTGAATGCAATGGCCACATAGTACACATGCTCATTCAATGGTGTCTACTGCCCTCATTGACTAGTACAGTGAAGTCGTCATTGTTCATGCATGTACTTTCTAGTCTACTCTTCTTGGCTGCCAGGTCACATCGATGTTACACAAACTGTTCTCTTTATATTAACAATGGCTGGACTTTTTCGAGACAGACTCCATATGTTTATTTTTTTAGTTTTTAAAATATGTTATTGATTATGCTTGTACAGTTGTCCCATTTCCCCCCTTTATTCTCCTCTGCCATGCGCACCCCCTGCAAACCACATTCCCCTTCTTTAATTTATGTTCATGGGTTGTACATATAAGTTGTTTGGCTTCTTCAGTTCCCATACTATTCTTAACCTCCCCTTGTCTATTTTCTACCTACCATTTATGCTACTTATCTCTGTACCTTTCCCCCCTCTCTCCCCCTCCCAACCCTGTGCTGATAACCCTCCTTGTGATCTCAATTTTTGTGACTCTTTTCTTGTTCTAGTTGTTTGTTTATTTTGTTTTTGTTTTTGTTTTAGGTGTGGTTGTTAATAGTGGGGAGTTTGCTGTCATTTTACTGTTCATATTTTTTTATTTTCTTTTTCTTAGATAAGTCCCTTTAACATTTCATATAATAAGAGCTTGGTGATGATGAATTCCTTTAACTTGAACTTTTCTGAGAAGCACTTTATCTGCCCTCACATTCTAAATGGAAGCTTTGCTGGATAGAGCAATCTTGGATGTAGGTCCTTACCTTTCATGACTTGGAATACTTCTTTCCAGTGCCTTCTTGCCTGCAAGGTCTCTTTTGAGAAATCAGTTGACAGTCTTATGGGCACTCCTTTGTAGGTAACTGTGTCCTTTTCTCTTGCTGCTTCTAAGATTCTCTCTTTATCTTTAATCTTAGCTAATGTAATTATGATGTGCATTGGTGTGTTCCTCCTTTGGTCCAACTTTTTTGGGACTCTCTGAGATTAATGGTCTTCCTAGAAGTCTATTTCCTTTGCCAGATTGGGGAAGTTCTCCATTATTTTTTTTCAAATAAGTTTTCAATTTCTTTCTCTTTCTCTTCTCCTTCTGGAATCCCTATGATTTGGATATTGGAAGGTTTAAAGATGCCGTGGCAGTTTCTAAGCCTTTCCTCATTTTTTTGAATTCTTGTTTCTTTATTCTGTTCTTGTCAAATGTTTCTTTCTTCCTTCTGGTCCACACCACAGTGTTGAGTCCCAGTTTCCTTCCCATCACTGTTGGTTCCCTGTACACTTTTTTTTTTATTTCACTTAGCTTAGCCTTCATTTTTCATCTAATTTGTGACCATATTTAATCAATTCTGTGGGCATCCTGATGACCAGTGTTTTTGTACTGTGCATCTGATAGGTTGGCTCTCTCTTTGTCACTTAGTTGTATTTTTTTCTGGAGCTTTGATCTGTCTTTTTATTTGGGCCATTTTTTTTTGTCTCAGTGCACCTGTTATGTAGTAAGGGGTGGAGCCTTAGGTGTTCACCAGGGTGGGGCAACCCACATTGTGACGCTATATGTGGGTGGGGGATCTGAGAGGGAACCATGGTGCTTGCTACACTCTCTGCCAGTTTTCAGTCACTTCCCCCTCTACCCACAAGCAAATTGGGCCTTACTGGTGCTGATTCCAAGGTGGGTAGTTTGTGTACATCCTAGGATCCTGTGGGTCTCTCCAACAATGGGAGTTTCTCCCACTGCCACTTTAACCCCCACTGGTGTTTTCAGTCAGAGGTTTGAGGCTTTATTTCCCTGAGCTGGAGCCCTGGGTTGTGTGGTCTGTCTTGCTCCCCAGTTTTTCCTCCCAGTTTATCTGCAAGAGAATGTGGGACTGCCCCTCCACTATCCACTGCCTTGCTAGGTCCACCAGCTGCTGCCTAGCCATGAGCCCTCTCTGCCCAGCTGCCTATCTCCACCCTTCTACCGGTCTGGATGAATGTTTCTTCTTTAACTCCTTAGTTGTTGATCTTCCATACAATTCGATTTTCTTTCAGTTCTGGTTGTTTTTTGTTTTTAAATTGTTGTTGTTCTTCTTTTGGTTGGAGGAGGAACAGAGTGTCTACCTTCTCCCCCATCTTGGCCAGAAGTCCCCATATGTTGTTTGGTAATCCTTTCGACTTCTTTTATCCAATTATTCTCCCTTCTCCCCTGTGATAGCTATCAGTCTGTTTCATGCATCTATTCATCTGTTTTAATTTTGTTTGTCAGTTTATTTTGTGACTCCATGTATAAGTGAGATCATATGGTATTTTTCTTTCACTGACTGGCTTATTTCACCTAGTACAAAATCTTCAGGCCCATCCATGCTCTCAGAAAAAGTAAGAGATTTTTCTTTTTTATGGCCTCATAGTATTCAATTTTATAATGTGCCACAACAGTTTTACCCACTCATCTAGTGATGGGCACTTGGGCTGTTTCCAGATCTTGGCTATTATAAATAACACTGCTATGAATATAAGAGTGCATATGTAGGCATGTATTTTGGAAATTAACCCCTTGTGAGATGTATCATTGGCAAAGTATATTGTCCCATATAGTAGGTTCCCTTTTCATTTTGTTGATTTTTTGTATATTTGTTTTTGCTGCGCAAAAGCTTAATTTTGATACAGTCCCATTTGTTTAGTTATTCCTTTATTTCCCTTTCCCTAGGAGATATATTGGGAAAAATATTGCTACAAGAGATGTCTGTGCATTTACTCCCTGTTTTCTTCTAAAACTTTTAGTATTTAGCAACTCGCATTTATGCCTTTTATCCATTTTGAGCTTATTTTAGTGTATAGTGTAAGTTTGTGGTCTTGTTTCAATATTTTGCATGTAAATGCCCAGTTTTCCCAACACCATTTATTGAAGAGACCTCCTTTACTCCATTATATGTTATTGTCTCCTTTGTCAAATATTAATTGACCATAAAAAACATTTGTTTATTTATTTCTTGGCTCTCTGCTTTGTTCCATTGATCTATAGGACTGTTTTATTCCAGTACCAGGATGTTTTAATGACAATAACCATGTAGTACAGATTGATATCAGGTATTGTAATAACTCCAACATTATTCTTTCTCAAGTTTCCTGAGGCTATTGAGGGTCTTTTTTGTTTCCATGTACATTTTTGGAATATTTGTTTTAGATCTATGAAATAGATCTGTGAAATATGCCATTGGTAGGTTGATAGCAATTGCATTGATCTATAAGATTGATTTGGGTGGTATGGACATTTTTTATGTTATTTCTCTCAATCCATGAACATGGTGTATACTTTCACTTACTTCCTCAATTTCTTTCTTCAATGTCCCATAGTTTTCGTGTAGAGTTTTCTTACTTTTTTATTCCTAAGTGCCTTATTTTTAAAATTTTGTTGCAATAATTAATAGGATTGCTTTACTTTTTCTTTCTGAGTTCATTGTTGATATATAACAATGCAACTGATTTAAGAATATTAATTTTGCATCCTGCTACTTTTCCTTTATTAGATCTAACAGACTTTGGAGGAAACTTTATGGTTTTCTATGTATAATATCCTGTCATTTGCAAATAATGACAATTTTAATTCTTCCATTCCAATTTATATGCCTTTTATTTCTTCCTTTTGTCTGGTCGCAGTGTCTAGGACTTCTATTACTATATTGAATAAGAGTAGTGAACATAGACATTGTTGTCTTGTTTTTGATCTTATGGGAAATACTTTTAGTTTCTGGCCATTGAGTGTGATGATGGCTGTAGGTTTTACATATGTGGACTTTATTATGTTTAGGTATGGTCTCTCTTTTCCCACTTTGCTGAGAGTTTTTATCATAAAAAGTGGTGGATTTTATTGAGTTTTTTCTGCAGTGTTGATATGGTTATATTATTTTTTCTTTCATTTAGTTTATATGATGTATCACAGTTATTGATTTGTGACTATTGTACCAACCTTGCATCCCTGGAGTAAAACCCACTTGATCATGGTATATCATCCACTTAATGTATTGCTGAATCCAGTTTCCTATATTTGGTTGAGGAATTTAGCATCCATGTTTATCAGTGATATTGATGACCTTGGATGTCTTCCTTTGTCTTGAAATTTTTTGAATAGTTTGAAAGAAATAGGTGTTTTCTTTGAATGTTTGGTAAAATTTGCCTGTACAGCCATTTGCTCCAAGACTTCCATTTTCTGGGAGTTTTAAAAAAACATTTATTGATTATTGAGAGGGGAAACTGGGTGGAGAGATGGAGAAGGAGAGAGAGAGAGAGAGAGAGAGAGAGAGAGAGAGAGAGAGAGAGAGAGAGACAGAGAGAGATGATTTTTGCACTTATATATACATTCACTGGTTACTTCTTATATGTGCCCTGGACAGGTTTCATACCCACAACCTTGGCATATCAGGACTATACTCTAACCAACTGAATTACCCAGCCAGGACAGGGAGTTTTTTATAACTAGCCCAATTTTACTAGTTGTAATCAGTCTATTCAGGTTTTTTGATTATTCCTAATTCAGTTTTGGAAGATTGTATGTTTCTAAGATTTATCCATTTCCCCCCAGTTGTCCAATTTTTTTGGCATATGGTATTTTCTGGCAATTTTGTATTTCTGTGGAGTCAGTTGTTATTTCTTTTATTTCTGATTTTCTTTTGTGTCCTGTCTCATTTTTCTTGATGAGTCTGTTAAAGGTTTGTCAATCTTGTTTATGTTTTCAAAATACCAGCTCTTGGTTTTATTGATTTTGTATTATTCTTTTAGTTCCTGTGTCATTTATTTGTTTCTACCTACCCTGGACTTTATTTTTGTTCTTTTTCTAGTTTTTTTATGTGTAGGCTTAGATTTTTTTTTTTTTTGAGATGTTTCTTGCTTCTTGAGGTTGGCCTATAATGCTGTGAACTTTCCTCTCAGGATTTTCACTGTGTCCCATAGATTTTTGTTTAGGTGTGATTATTTTCATTTGTTTTCAGATAATTTTTAATTTCTTCCTTGATATCATTGATAATCCCTTCATTGTTTAATAACATTCTACTTAACCTCCATAGGTTTGAATGTTCTTGAATTTTTTAAATTGTAGGTGATTTCTATTTTCATGTCATTGTGACTTGAAAAGATGCTTGATATGATTTTGATCTTCTTGAATTTGTTAACACTTATTCTGTGCCCTAACATCTGGTCTGTCTTTGAGAATGTTTCATGTGCACTTGAACAGAATGTATATTCTGCTGCTTTGGGATGAAATGTTCTGCAAATATAAATTAAATCCATCTGGTCTAGTGTGTCATTTAAGTCACTGTGTCCTTGATGTTTTTGTCTGGAAGATCTGTCAGTTGATGACAGAGAAGTGTTAAAATCACCTCCTATGATTTTGTTCCTGTTCCTTAAAGTTCACCAAGGTGTGTGAGTGTGTGTATTCCTATTTGGGGTGCAAGGGTTATTTATATCCTCTTGTTGGATTGTTTTCCCTTTATCATTTTATACTGTTCTTCTTTTTCTCTTACTGTAGACATATTTTAAAGTTTATTTTGTCAGACAAAGATATTGCTACCCAAACTTTGTATTTGTTTCCATTTACATGTGATATTTTTTCCTCCCCTTCACTTTCAACCTGTGTGAATCTTTTGTTTGGAAATGGATACTGTAGATAGTATATATATCATGTTTTCTTACAGATTCAGCTACCCTTTCTTTTAATTAGATAATTTAATTCATTTACTTTTAAGATTATTATTAATGGGTACATATTTAGTGCCACTTTATCCTTTATACTGATGCTCCTTGCTCTCTCTATATAGCTTTTTTTTCTTTTTCTTTTTAAAACAGGTGCTTTAACATTTCTTTCAATACTTGTTTGTTGGTAATAAACTCCTCTAGCTTTTTTGTGTCTTGGAAGTTATTTATTGTCCCTTCAATTTTAAATAATAGTCTTTCTGGGCATAGTATTCCTGGTTGCATGTAATTGTTTTTCAACATTTTGAATATTTCATGCCAATCCCTTCTGGCCTGAAGTATTTCTATTGAAAAACCAGCTGACAGCCTTGTGGGAACTCTATTATAGGTAACTGTCTCTATTGCTGCCTTTAAGACTCTTCCTTTCTCTTTAACACTTGCCATTTTAATTATGATATGTCTTTGTGCAGGTCTCTTTGGGATCATCTTGACTGGGACTCTCTGTGCTTACCAAAGTTGTGTGACTTTTTCATTCATAAGTTCAGGGAAGTTTTCTTGAGTTATTTCTTTAAACAGGTTCCTTATCCTTTCACTCTCTTATCTTTCTGGTATCCTTATGATGTGAATGTTGTTATGTTTCATATTGTCCTAAAGATGCTTGCATTTTCCTCATTTCTCTTTATTTTTTTTTCCTTTTCCTGCTCTCCTTCGTTGGCTTGGTTATCTTGCTCTCAAAATTGCTGATTCAATCCTCTTCTTCATCAAACCTGCTGTTTATTCATTTTAATGTATTCTTAATTTGGGGTATTTTTTCCTTCATTTCTGGCTGGTTCCTTTTCATGGTTCCTATGTCCTTTTTAGTGCTTACTATCTCTTTGTCTAAGTTCTCACTGACATTATCCATTCTTCTCCTAAGGTCCTTGAGCCTCCTTACAACCATTATTTTAAACTCAGCATCTTGTCTTTGTTGCTCCTATTTCATTCATTTCCTTCAAATGTTTTTTTTTTTTTTTTCTGGGGATCTGTCTTGTTCTTTTGTTTGTGGCACTTTTTTCTTCCACTTTTTTCTCTGTGTATTAGGTAGATCTTCTATGACTCACAAACTTGTTTTGATTGTTTTATGATAAAGGTGTCTTTTTGGACTCAATGGCACAATCTTCCAGATCACCCAAGCTTTGCACTCTAAGAAGGTTACCTGTGGGTTATGTGCACCCCCTATTATAGTTGAGGCTTGAATGCTGTTGGCTTTTTTGTGGGTGGATGACTACAAGTATAAATTTCAATTTTCATGTATGAGACACTGTGCAGGAGCTGCTCCCTGAGATGGGGGTGTTCTCAGCAATATTTGGTGCCTGCTGGAATCCTCATTTGGGTGTGTCACTTGTGTGGCTAGTTGAATCAAGTTCTTGTGTCACCTGAAGCCTGCCATTATTTATGTTAGTTCTGCTTCCACTTGGGGGGGTTTAGGTACAAGTCACTGTAGGGTGTGTGTAAATGGCCTTCGGCTACCTGTCTGTAGCTGCCCCACTGTTCCCCATTTGTTTGTGTCTACTGGAATTGCATGTGCATGTGAGCGACTAATCTGTTTTAAAGAGTTGGCTTCTCTCCACTTAGAGTTAGGGGCAGATCTGTAAGAGTACTGAAGCTCTCTGAGGTCCACCTCCATCTTTCAGCTACTCCTCCACCCCCTGAGGTTGCCTGTTTTTTTTTCAGAGCTTTCTGAAGAGACATTCTAGGATGAGCCCAAGCTAGGTGATATATAGCTAGTGGGTCCCCTATGGGGGGATCACACAGTCAGAAACTCAAAAAGGGGTAAGTAACCCCTACAGCAAAGTCAGACCCCTCAGTCTATGCCAGATTCTCCAACTCTAGTTCCCCCTAGGGGGGCTCTCTGCAGGTTTAATTTGAGTACAACCAGCTGTTCCTTCTGCATAAGCAAACTCAACCACTGTATGCTTAGGGAGATACATCAAAAGAGTCTCCTGTTGGTGATGATGCTGGCCTAACCTTCAGGAAGAGGCTAAGCACTTTGTCCCAGTACTAGAAAATAGCCCCCAAGAGTCTCACACTTTGAATGTCAATGTCCCTGGTCTGAGCCACTTTCCCTTCCTCCCATGGAATGTACCTAGTGGAGGAATCTTGGACTTGGAAAGGCTGATCCAAACAGTCTCTTATTAGAGGTGCTGCCTACAAGCTTGTAAGAAGGCAGTGAGCAGTTCTTCTCCTCCCCAAGATAGCATGGGCTGAGCTTGCAAGGGAGCTTGGATTTGCCTCCCCTCATTGTAGCCACTCAGCCCAGAACTTACCTATCTGGCTCCTGGAAAGAAACATCCTCAGGAGACACAGTCTGAAAATATCATTCCTTCACAGCTACCCTGCACCACAGAACTAAGTAGGATGGGGAAGCCAAGTGGCTCAACAGTGGGGGAAGGGGCACTGCCTGTACACTGGAGATGGGGGAGGCTGGTCATCTATTCCAGACTGCACAGGTTAGTCACTGTCTCCGTCTCCACTATAAGCTTCCCTAGAAAATAGAGGGGACTTGAGTCAGGACCTGGTTATGGTGCATGGCCCTACCAGCACTTGGGAGTCCAGGCCATGAAGAGCAGAAGAAAAGCAGACAGAATGGGCTGTGTTTGTTCTCCCACTAAGGTTACTTTGAAATGGTTTCAATATTTACCAAGTTATAACATTGCCATTCTTTTCAACTGTCACTGACTATTCAGGTTTTAAAAAAATGATTCAAAGTAAAGTTCTTTAAATCTTTTAAGCATATCTAAACTAAAACTCCATGGATAGAAATTGTCTGAGCAACTTAATAACAGTGTGCTTAAAAAGAAATATTGTTTTTAATTATTAATATATACCAAGTGATTTTATCTACTGACTAATTAGAATAAAAACATTCAAATTTAAATGAAAAATACAAATTAAATACATTGTTAGATTGAGACCTTGTGTTCTTTCCTTCAATACATATTTAAATACAATATGCTCAGCACTTTCCTTATACTGGGCATACAACAATAAATTAAGATAAGAAGCAAAAAATTGTTGCCACTCATGGCATTATGGGTTGAATTTTTGTCCCCCAAAGTTCATATGTTGAAATTTTAACCTCTAGTACCTCAAAATGTGACTTTATTTGGAAATAAGGTTTTTAAAAGGACAGTTAAATACAAATGAGGTCATAAGAAGGTTTTGATCCAATATGACCAGTGTTCTTATGAGAAAAAGAAGTGTGGACACGGATAGGTATAGAGGGTACAAACTAAGATGAAGAGTGAAGATGGACATCTATAAGCCAAGGAGAAGATAGGAACCAATCCTCCCAACACATTAATCTCAAATTCCTAGACTCCAGAACTGTTAGACAATAAACTTTTGCTACAGGCCTGTGATACCTTGTTATGGCAGCCTTAGAAGCTAATGCACATGGGGAGGCAACTTACTTAGAAAAATAATGCTTTCCTAAATTTGTTTAGTTTTGAACTACATATATGCTTAAGACATTACCAATGAAATATATTAGTCCAATTATGTATTCAATAAATGGAAGTGTTAAAAGTAATTTATAAAAATTTATTTCATGAAATACATTATTAATGTTTGCAAATGTGCAGTCGAGCAAATTAAATCTTTTATTATTTTATAATGTAATTCATAAAGAAGAAATTCCATAATGGAAGACATTTGGGAGAAAAAAATAATTAAAGAATAACTTTAACATAACTAATTAAAAACTACATTCTAGACAGTGTTTTAAATTCTCTATATATCATGTCTTTGACGTTACAGAAGTTTGAATTGCCAAACAGGTTCACAAGAATCCTAGTTGTTACTCAAGAGTATACATTTCTAATGATTTGGAAGAAAAAACAGCCAGAACACATTTGGTCCAAGTGATAGAAGAGAACTAACAGTGGGGGGTGACCAACCTGAGGGATGAAGGGGTCTGCTTGGTTTTGAGTTTTCTTTGTTTTTTATACTTGGTTAGTCTTGCAACAGAAAATAGATTACATGACTAACATATATTCTCCTGCCAGCTGTCTACCATAATTCCATAAATTCAAGGTTATTTACAAGAAGCATTTGGATAAACCAAGAGAGTTTTTTAGAATTCCTGGTTATCTTTCCACTACTAAGTAAGTGCTCACAGCACATGATTTTCCAAGGAGGTTTGGTCTTGGGTCAACAAGTCTTCAGTGAGGATATAGGGAAGGAGTCTCAGGCTTGCTGTCACGTCCTACACTCCTAACATCATTCACAGTGGCCACAGTCTATGTACCTTTGTTATACAGACTTTACAGATGAGGAAACAGATTTAGAGTGATATGCTTACCAAAGTTAAACAGCTGTCAGTAGTGGTGCCCAGATTCAAATACATGGTAATAAGTCTACTGCATCTTCTCAACCACTGAATTCTACTGCCTTCTGCTGCCTTCCTAGATAGTCAATTTCTCTTTTCCTTACAAGGGATTACAGGAATTTACAAAAATAAATGCTATCTGGTATTATCAATGATCACCAAAATTCTGTGACCAGATGTTATGTGTTATTTCTTGTGTTCAATATGCTTTAATGTATAATATTATAATTATTATATACAGTTATATATATATATATGAAAATAAAACAATTGATAAGTGTAACCTATTTCCATCGCTTCACCACTGAAACTGGGTCACAAATGAGCACATAAGTGTTGGAGCCACTCTTGTACCAGGGACCAGGTCTTCAGCCATGAGGGCCAGGCAGAAGTCAACATTGCCTGGAGCTCCACAGCCTGACACAAAGACAGGCAGGTAGGACATCCTTGATACAGATTACAACTAAGCACTATTCATTTTGTATACACATAGAGGTAAAACAGGTATTATTATTATTCATTTAATTTTACAGGTGAAAGTACTGAGATGATGGAGGCATTTGGTGTCACTTAGCTGGCAGGGAGCAGATCAGTGACCTAATCAACAATATTTGATATCAAAAACCATATGATGTACACTGTGTTATTCTGTATAATTATCTTATAAGTATATGTAATATACCTAAATACATTTGTATAATTGTATGTATATGTATATACATATATAAATAAAATCTACAAATAAATCTTTCAGAAGCATATAGAAAATAAACAAATTAATTAAGCATTCAAAATTTCTGTGACATTGTGTATGATTGGTATTTTTTAAAAAGTGAAAATATAATTTGTGTAAATAATATAATGTGTTAGATAAATGTTCTATTGCTGAAAAGACCATGATCATTTGATCTGGAATTAATAGCAGTTTTTTAAAGTTAAAAAATTATACTAAACTAAGCTAAACTAAGCTGTTAAACTAAACAGCTTTGGACACACCACCTACATCAAGAAAGAAAATATGACCAGTACCTGTGGGACCTGATTTCATTGCTTTTTTCCCTCTACACCAAAGGATAAACATGAGAAAATTTAACGTGTCTTTTACTATAATTTATCATGTCATTTCATGTGTATGATACTATAGAATATATATAGTTTAGCTTTGTATGTGTTAACCTTGACACAGATGGAAATGGCGTGATCATACTTCTGACATTTTACTCCACAGTTTATTTGGAGATTCAATCATGTTGTTGCACACATATGTACCTAGTTCACTTTCTCTGCTGTATAGTAGTCCATTGTCAGGTCATGGATTCCTAATTTAGTTTTATATTTTAGTGTTGATGAATATCTGTGATGTTTTTAGCTTTTATTATATATAATAAATGAGTATTCTCATACATATTTTTTGATATGTACAAATGTCTCTCTAGGCTAAGTATCAAAATGTTTTTATTATATAAGACCATATTTAAACCACATATTGCATACTCAACTCTTTCATTTTCCACAAAAGCAGTCATGGGACATGCATAAATTAATAAACACAGTTGGGTTCCAAAAAATGTTATTTATGAAATCAAGCAGTGAATCTAATTTGACCAATAGGCTGTGGTTTGCAGATCCTTCCTCAGAACAGGCCGATGCTAGAGCTACAAATGCAGCTGCATGCTAGAGCTGAATGCAGAGCATGACATCTTTAACTTTAATAGATAATGAATCTCAAAATGCTGTTGAAATATATGTACACTTCAAATTCTCATAATAAGTATATAGAAGTTCTCTATAATGTACTTCCTAGCCAAGTAATTTCTCATTCCTTAGTACATTGTAATTTTTTCTTTTTCAGTTTCTTCTTCTTTTTTTTTTTTTTTAGTTCAGTCAATTCTTATTGCTGCTGCCCTCATTCTTCTCCTCTTCTTTTCCCCTCCTTCCCCTCTCCCCTTCCCCTCCTGCTTTTCTTACTGAATTTCTTTTTTTAATATCTGATGATAGCTGGGCTTTTTATATCTATCTCCAAGTACTTGTCTGGGCGTTTGAGTGCTTGTTTATTTCAGATTTGAGTGTTGTATAATAGTTTCCTTCTGTTTCAAATTTTGTTTTTCCCTGGGAGAATTTTTCCCTGAAATGTTTTGATTTGCATTTATATTTCCTTGTCATACACTTTTATTGGAATTGAGTATCCTTCCTCTCCTTGTCCTTTATTTCTAGGCATTTCATGAAATGTGTTCCTAGTTCAGTAGCAACTCATCACGGCAGTGAAGCACTAAGACTTTGATTGCCATGTTGGTGGTGATGGGAAAGAAAAGACATCAATTTGTTTTATTTCTCTTTCGTTTCTACAGCATTTTAACTTCACTTTATTCTAATTTCACTTCACTGTCAACTCTGAAGGGGGAACTATCCCTTATGTCCTTATTTCCTTCATTCCTTAAAACAATGCTATCACTGAGAAAGTTAACAAAACTTCTGTTGTTAACTCCTGGGTTCCAGATGTACATTTGTAAATTTAGTACTTCGTGTTGAACTATTTCTTTCTAGAGAGATTTTTGTTTGTCTTGTAGCTCTTCTATGCCCTACTCTATTTTCTTTTGCTGAGAATTTTTAATTCCCTATCCTTCTCTCCACACACACAGACTTTCAGTAGAAGTAGAATTTCAAATAGCAACTCTGTTGGAATTTGGTAATTATTTTCAAATTTACAATATTTTGAACTCATGCCATTATCTCTATCCTACTAATTCTGAATATATGAGTCATGTGTTATTTGATGTATCTTCCGTTGTCCTCTTACAGTTTGTAAGAAGCAGTGTTCAGATATTTAGAATCACATGAACATTGTTTTCCTAGGGCTAACTTGAAAATATGTCTGCTTTTAAAATTTTATGCTGCTCTGACTGGTGTAGCTCAGTGGCTGGGGCATTGTCCTACAAACCAAAAGGTCACCAGTTCAATTCTTGGTAAGGGCACACACCTGGGCTGTGGGCCAGGTCCCTGGTTGGGGATGTGCTAGAGGCCTTTGATCGATGTTTCTCTCTCATACTGATGTTTCTCTGTCTTTCTTTCTCCCTCCTGTCCCCTTCCTCTAAAAATAAATAAATAAACTCTTTTTAAAATGTATGTTAATCTGATGGGTGTGAAATGCTGTTTCACTATGGTTTAGGATTTTCCTGATTAATTATGTGGTTGAGCATCTTCTATGCATGGATTGAACACTTAGTTTTTTCACATATAAGATGCCTATTTATATCTTTCACTCATTTTCCCACTGGGTTAAGTTTTTTTT
>PVKM010035220.1:0-15262 GCA_004027735.1 Carollia perspicillata | reverse complement strand
GGGAGGCAAAATGGTTTAAGACAGCAGGGGAGTATTCTATGATATTTACAGTAGCAACCAGTATAAGAGATAGGAGATCTTTTGGCTATGTGTAGCGTTAACCTTGTTCCTCAACCCAACTGGCCACTTTTAAGAAAGGATGGGAAGAAGAAAAGACTCTTGTTGGGAAGGGAGGGGTTGTTAGTTGGATCTAGAAAGCACTGAAGTTGTGGGAGGTCAGATTCTGGGGTAAGGTGAGAGTAAAGGGTAGTACATAGGTGTAGCGTGTGAGAGAATAGTGTTAACCTCCCTAATAATAGAATTCAGGAGACTGTGATGTGGGCTAGTATCCGGGGAGGGTGCTTTGAAGTATTTACGCTTGTGTGGAACAGCAGTTATTTACAATAATATTAGAGCGACATTCATATGCCAGAATGTATGTGTTCTGAATAACCTAAACAGGGGGTATAGGATTTTGAGTAGTGTGCTGATGGAACACAATTCACATGAAGGACAGTAAATTAGCAATACAAAATAGAAGAGAGAACAGGGACAACCTGTCAAATGGTACAATATACCCTGCCAAGCAAAGAAGACTATAGAGAAGGAAGGGGAATGAATACAAAAATACTATTGAGATTAAAGATGTAGGAATGATGAAAAAAGGAGGAAAAAATAATAATCCAAATATGCAGCAACTTGCAGTTTCCCTGCTATAGTCGAGTGAAATTTGTCTCCTTGTCTCAGGTGTTGGGTTGCCCCCTATTTGAGTCCACTTCGGGTCCTTTCTCCGTTCCAAGTTTTCTCCCACTTGTGAGTATTACAAAAAAAAATATGGAACCGTTCACGAATTTGCGTGTCATCCTTGTGCAGGGGCCATGCTAATCTTCTCTGTATCGTTCCAATTTTAGTATATGTGCTGCCGAAGCGAGCACTGGATTAAAAACTTAAATGTGAGTCCTGGCCCATGTGGCTCAATGGATTGAGCGCTGGCCTGTGAACCAAAGGGTCGCTGGTTCAATTCCCTGTGAGGGCACATGCCTGCGTTGCATGCCAGGTTGCCAGTAGGAGGTGCGTGAGAGGCAAACCACACATTGATGATTCTCTCCCTCCCTCCCTCCCTCCCTTCCCCTTTCTCTAAAAATAAATAAATAAAACATTAAAAAAAACTTAAATGTAAGATCTGAATCCATAAAACTCCTAGAAGAAAACATAGTCTACTGCTACTCTTTGACACTGCTCTTAATAATATTTTTCAGATATGTCCCCTTGGGCAAGAAATGCAAAACAAAAAATAAACAAATGGGAGCACATCAAACTAAAGTGGGTTCTTTTGCACAGTGTAGGAAACCATCAACAACATGAAAAGACAACCTACTGAATGAAAGAAGATATTTACCAATGATACATCTGATAAAGAACTCATACAACTAAACTCCAAAAGTCCCCAAAAATACAATTAAAAAATGGGCAGAGGACCTGAATAGACATTTTATTTATTTATTTATTTATTTATTTTTTAATTGTTGTTCAAGTACAGTTTTCTGTCTTTTATTCCCATCCCAGCCACACAGCCCTTCCCACCTAGACATTTCTTCAAAGAGGATATACAGATGGCCAATAGAAATATGAAAAGATGCTCAAAGTCACTACTCATCAGTGAAATGAAAATGAAAACCATATTGAAATGTCACCTCACATCTGTCAGAATGCCTATCATCAATAAATCAACAAACAAGTGTTCGTAAGATTGTGGAGAAAAGGAAACCCTTTGCAACTGTTAGTTTGATCATAAATTGGTGCAGCACTATGGAAAATAGTATGAAGGTTCTTCAAAAAATTAAAAATAGAATGATATCGTATAACCCAGTAATTCCACTTACAGGTATTTATCTGATGAAATCCAAAACATTAATTTGAAAAGACATATGCAACCCTATGCTTATTGCAGCATTATTTACAACAGCCAAGATATGGGAGCAGCCTAAGGGTCTATTAATAGATGAATGGGTAAAGAAAAAGTGGTACAATAGAATATTTATCAGCCATAAAGAATGAAGTCTTGCCATTTGTGACAACCTGGGTGGACCTAGAGGGTATTATGCTAAGTGAAATAAGTCAGACAGAGAAAGACAAATACCAAATGATTTCACTTATATGTGGAATCTAAAAAACAAATTGAGCTATCAAAACAGAAACAAACTCGTAGATATAGAAAACAAATTGATGGAAAGGGTGTTGGGGGTAATGAATGAAAAAGGGCGAGGAATCAAGATATACAAATTACCAGTTATAAAAACAGTCATGTGGATGTAAAGTACAGCAAAGGGAATATAGACAATATTATAATAACTATGTGTCGTGGAAGATGGGCACTAAATTCATTGGGGTGATTATTCTGTAAGTTATATAAATGTTTACTCACTATGCTGTATACCTGAAATAATAATATAATGTTGTATGTTAGCTGTAATTAAAATAATTGTTTTAATTTTTAAAAAGATTAAAGTGATTTTATAGTTTTAGAAAAAACTTTTTAAACAATTAACAGTAATAAAAAATTAAAGTCACATATTGACAGATATTAAAATTAAAATGCAGAGATACAGTGCTCTTACAGATAGTTTACCTCAAAGTCTATCAGCTGTAGGTCAGCTATCAGTGTCACCAGCAGCCCACTATTGTAGAGTTCTTGTGCTAGCTGAGCCACAGCCTCTGTTGGGGTTTCTTTGTCATTTGCACCACATAGAATTTCTTTTATTACTTGCAGTGATTTCGACACTTCTTCTGAAGCCTAGTGACCAAAAAGTATGCTAAGACTTAAGTAAATAAAAATTTTCAGGCTATAAACAAACGAATAAACAAAAATCATTTATTTAGGCCCTGTTTATTTATGATCAAAAAACACTGTGCAGTTATAAACAAACAAAAACCATTTAGTAAGCACTGCTTTTTTATTTTAAAAATTACTAAAATTTATATATAAACAAAATAACTCTAATATTTCTATTTAGTCAACATAACTGGAAAAAATTATTTTAAACCTACTCAGACACAGACAACTCTGTTAGTAATTAATTCTAAATTTAACTCTAAAAAATTAAATTTTAAAAACTTATCAGTAGCTACTAGTCTTTAAAGCATTTGCTAAGGTTTTTCAACAAGTCCCTATTTTTCTGATTTTTGAAAAAGATTTTATTTATTCATTTTTTTTAGAAAGAGGGGAAGGGAGGGAGCAAGAGAAGGAGAGAAACATGGATGTGGGAGTGATACATCCATTGGTTGCCTCTCGTACTCCCCCAACTGGGGAACTGGCCCACAACCCAGGCATGTGCCTAGCCTAGGAATCAAACTGGTGACATTTTGGTTCAGAGGCTGGCACTCAATCCACTGAGCCACACTAGACAGGACATTTTTCTGATTTTTTAAATGGATTAGGTATAAAATCATAAGTTGTCAAAACCCATAAACTTTCTTTGTCAATCTCCTTTCCCCTTGTAAACAGTCATTATCTTTTTTGCTATCTATAAGATTTAAAAAAAAACCCAGAACTTCACTACATTTAACAAATAATAGGAAAATCCACAGATATAGATTAGTGCATGCTAGGGCCTGGTGAGGGTAGAATGATATATGACTGCTAATGGGGTACAGAGTTTCTTTTGGAGGTTAGAAATATTCTGGAATTAGATAGTGGTGATGGCTGTATAAACTTGAGTATACTAAAAATGACTAAATGGTACACTTTTAAATGGTCAATTATATGGAATGCAAATTATATCTCAATAAAAAGTTTAAAAAATTAATACAGATGAAGACAGAAGAACAGACCAATTACTTAACAAATTGATTTGCTGACCATTTAAAAATATATACCCTGTTTTTTTGGACCATAAGATGCACCTAAGTTTTAGAAGAGGAAATTAGGGAAAAATTTTTGAAGCAAAAAATGTGGTAAAATATTTAATAACATAAATAACATAGTATTTCACCAATGTAAATGTAAACAGAACTCAACAGCAGCATTAACAACCATTCCTCCCAAATTACAGGGGGAGGGAAGTTTGTCTTATAGTCTGGAAAAATACAGTATACCACAGTTTTAAATACAGTACTCTAATAATTATAATTGAAGAAGGAAATAAAGAGAACAAGGCAATATAAAAATAATTCATAGTAGATGGCACTACTTAAAAATAATTTCCAGATATATTTTACTATCTGACTGAAGCAATCCTTAATTTATTAAATGTTAATTTAATAAATTAACATTTATTAATTAAATGTTAATTAATTAATTAATTAATTAATTGCGGTTAATTAATTAACCGCAATAAAAGTGGTTAAACATTTAATAATAAATGTTTAATGTTAATTTATTAAATTGTGATATATATCCATAGAAGAGTACTTTAAACATATATAAAGAGTTAAGAATAATTGTAAAGCAAACACCTTTCTGATCACTAAACAGCTCAAGAAACAGCATTTTAAGTATGCTAGAAGTTATCTGAATGGCCTATTTTCAGCCTAAAGAAAAATTTTTATGTTTCTGATGCCAATAATTTATTTACTTTTCTTCATACTTTTCTCACCTATGTTTGCAGCCCCAAACAATATAGTTTCTGTTGATTTGGGATAGTACCTGTCCCCTTGTGAGATTCATACATGTTGCTGCATGTAAGTTGCAGTTCTTAATTTTCATTGCTCTACAGTATTTTAATGAGTGACCACTTCAATATCATCTCTACTGTTGATGAACATTTGGGTTGTTTTCATTGAGGGGTTATTATGAACACAATGCTATGAACATTCTTGTACATGAATCCTGGGTCCATGTTCAAGAATTTCTCTATAATTTATATCTAGTAGGAACATACGTAAATATCCTATCTAACACATAATACACTAAACTGGTTTCCAAAAACCAATTTACACTTTATTAGTAACAGTGAATCAAAGTTCTTATTGCTTTCCATATTTGTCAACACTTAAAACCATCAGACAATTTTGCCAAAGTAAATATGTGTATTATGAATATATTACAGTTAATTGGACTTTTTCCTGATTATTAATGAGGATGCGTATCTTTTTTCTGTTTTTAAAATGTTTTTCTTAACTTTGTCATTTAGAGATACTCTTTTATGAAGATCGTTTCTTTTTTTCTCTTTGCACCAGTATTAGGCTTGATATTACAAAGTATACTAGGATTAAAATATATTTCTACATTACTTTCAAGATATAGGATAAGAAACATATTTCTAGATCCTTACAAGAGAACAAGATTGTATCATACACTGAGACAGAAATATATTATGTACTCAAGGGTATTTATTTTATAGATATCTTTAATCTTACCATAAACTACTCACTTTAGAGAGAAATCAAATATGCAGGACTCAACATTCCTTTGAGGAAACGACTAAAACACTGAAAAGTCCTTCCTATGAGGAAGCTGTGCTTGGTAGGACCTTAAACAATGTTAAAATGAGGTTGCAAAACAGTAGAAACTATCAGTTGATCTTTAAATAAAAACTTCCTAACCTGGATACCAGTATAACATTATATATACCAGTACCCCTTAGATTTTTAAGCTTGTAGTCTAGAGAGATCCAAGTTTCATCAGAGGCTCCAGGTAATGAATCAGGAGTGAAGACAACAGATTCAACAATTATCAGGTGTATAAAACCTGAAATCAACTTAAATGTATTTACAGTGACCCTTTGTGGACACATCACAGACCATATTTGGGGTATTTCATTAAACTTTTATGTTGGATTTTGGTCTTGAATACATATATTTTAAAAATAATGTTATTGTTTTTGCTCATACCTTGTCTGTTTTTTTGTCTTGCTTTTCCAAAATGGCTAAGTTGTCTTTCAGAATTTTCACAATTTCTGCTGGATTTTTATGTGATTTACTAAACAAAGGCATTTTTTTCATCTATAGAAATCACTTCTTCCAATATGGAATGCTAAAAACAAACATATAAAAAAATCCCAAAAATTATAAATTTAACTCAACATAATTAAATTGTTATACTAAGATGACATGTTTTTAATTCAGTAATTTAAAACATTAAAACCCAACTAAATGAGTTCCATCAAGTTTTAAGCCAAATTTAAGCACATACGAAATATTTCTGAAACTTTACCTACATGGTTTTCCTCAAAGTTTAAAAGTTTTCCTATAATAGAAACACAGGATTATACCAAAAATGGGAAAAGAGAACACACTTTAGAGAAAAAGCTGGTATTTAAAACTAGATTATTTTGACTAAAAAAAAACTGATGATAATAATAGTAGATAAAATAAAATATGTAATGCTTAAGTGGGATTAAGATCCACATACTATGGTACAGTAATATTTAAAAACATGCTACTCCACAGCAATCACAAAATTACCATGTAAAATTATTCAGAATCTGTTGTTTTCTCCTCAAATATTCAGCTGACTATACTCATTGATAAAATGAGGACTACCATGGTGGAGGGTGAGAAGAGTGGGAAAAGGAGTATCAATTCTTGTTTTTGAGAACATCTATTTACATAGAGCAGAGAAAGCTAAATACGGCTGTCATTGCCCTATTTATACTAAAAATGTAGGTATTGAGGGAAAAATGTTATAATTGAAGGCTCTAGTTAGTTTAGGCATATTCATTTACTTTACATTTATTAGGAAAAATATTTCAAGCATTTCAGAAATATGATGTAGTATATATCAAAGGCTGCCATTAACCAATGACCCAGAGATAATAACTATTATCTATCTGGTATAACATTCCTCTTTCTGAATTTTTCCTATACATATAAAAATAAATACATTTTAAAACAAAAATAGAATAGTATTAAATAATAGTATTTTGCAACTTTCTGCAACTTTTTGTATGTTGAATACCATTCTGTAAGTGCATGTTTAGATATATAATATTTTATAGCAATATAGTATTCCATTATACAAATACATTATATAATTATTTGGCAAGTTCTCATAATTTATTTTACCAATACCCTATTGGTATTGGTAAACTATTGATGAACTTTTGGGTTAATACTATTTCTCCTAATATTTTTCTTATTAACAATGAAGATTATATGTAAATATGTACACAAATATATACACCAGTTGACAGCAGCACTCTTCTAACCAGCTATTCCTGTGGTATAACCTTGGCTATGATTCTAAATCCCTTATTTCCTTACATTCCTACTTCCTAATATAGTTCCCTAGTATTTGACAGATCAGTGAGTTACCTTATATCCTTCCAATAAATTACTTCAGTATTGTTTGGGGTCAAGAATGCAATACATATATGTTTTGAAGTAGGAATCAAAACTGTTGGTATAAATTTTGATATTAAACTTAAAAAACATTCCATGCTTTCAGTAGGGGTGCCTTAACTTCCCAATGTGGGAAGGTAATGTGAAGGGGAACTTGTCCACTTTTAGGGCAAGGATAAGTCTGAAAACCATTTTACAAGACACCAGTAAGCCTTAAAGCTGATACAGAAAGTTGACAGAGCACTGAAAGGTAAAGTATGTGAAGACCACACTATGATTCTCAATGGGTGGTATCAGGTGCAAAATGAAAGAGCACTGTAAGAACAGTGTCTTGTCCTTTTATAAAACTCAAGAATAAAATTATAAAAATGCATTAGGTTTTTCTTTAGGCCTAAACATAAGAAAAAGCAAAGTATATTTAAAAGTTTATCGAATATGGAGGGGGTTGAGTGCTGAAACAATCATTAGATGATCGGGCAGAGCAAGCAATGTGTTGCTTTGTACCTAGGTGATCTTGGACACAGTATGTGATCTTTCTAAGACTCTGTGTTCTTACCTGTAAATGGTGACAATAACATGTACCTATTAGGATTGTTATAAGAATTAAAGGCATGCAGAGCACCTTGAACAGGGCCTAATAAAAGTGAGGTACTCTATGTTTAGCTGCTATTATTACAAAACATTCCATGTCAAATAATGAATCATTCACTAGAGAGAAAGGCTTAGTAACTGAGATATTTTGTCTTTATTAAGTGCCCTGGATACATCTAATTTCTTGAGCCACTTACACATTTTTTTAAAATATAAATTTATTTTTGAATGTTACATATTCAATGTTCAAGTATTAAGCATTAAAAATGTTAATGCTAGATGCATTTGTATAATTGTTATCTTTCTTTATGTAGTCCTGTACTAAGGAATGTCAGTCAACTGTAGGAATTTCAACTAAATACATGCTCCCTGACATCAAAACAGAGTACAAATTATGATATGGTATCATATATACGATATGACATGGTTTTTGTTTATTACCTATTGTTCTGTTCAAGTCTCAATGTAATGAGCTAATTCCAATGCTAATTCCACTAAAATTATAAATATTTTCAGGACATGCTAATATAATAGTTAGCCAGCATTACCTGATTCAGTGTATCCTATTTTTTCACTTATTTACTAAACTCAGAATATGAGTACTAAGTACAAGTATTTTGCTAAGTACTAGGGATAGAAACACAAAATCCCTGCTCTTTGGAGCTTATTATTAAGTGGAAAAGTAAACATTTCAGGAACAATGATATTATATAACAGTGGGTATTATCACACAGTATACACAGTTTTCCTTTCAACCAATAAAGTTTTCCTTTCTTTTTGAACTATTTTCTTAGTTTAAATGTATCTATTTACTGTAATAAGTAGAACATAAAATTAGTTTAGTAACGTTTTAAGATTTCATAGGATGGTTATTCTTCAATTCTTGGACCCATATGGGAGCCATATTTCTCATATTTGAGGGAAATCAAAACCCAAACTCTCAAACCATGCCACTTCAGCCCCTATACCCCCTGGAAATTAATGTGCTCTCTTTCCTGTGCTGTTCTCTTCAGACCATGGTCAGCCCTACCCCACTCCCGGCCTGAACACATGCCCTCATAACTTTCAAACTCAAGGCTGCCCCTTCTATGATCTGGGAAACATGCTCATCAGTGCCATGTCTACCCATCCCAGTTGCATCATTTACCCCACCTTCATTTAATAAATGAGCCAAATGGAACTCAAAACTACCTGTTAATAATCAGGCTTAAAAACACACATGGTACTTAAAGCCCCATGTAGTTCTGAAATGATAATTGATTATTATGATTCCATGGTTACTATCCTTATCTGGGTGTCATTTATTCTGTCTGTAAGTTGAAGGGTTCTTTTTTTGTTTAATTATTAATTAATCTATTCATATCACTTAACTCAATTTTCTATTTCATTCATAAAATTAGATATCAAAAAATCACCAAATTCTGTGGGAAAACCCAGATACATTTACATGTTAATACCAGTTTGGTTACTTTATTTTATTTTTTATTACAACTCCATGACTTACTAATTTTATAACTGGAAGTTAGTGCCTTTTGACCCCTCCATCCATTTCATACATCCCGACCCCTTGCCTCTGACAACCACTAATCTGTTCTATTTAAGCTTTGACTTAATTGCACATATAAGTAAGATCATATAGTATCTATCTTTCTATATCTTACTTATTTCACTTAGAATAATGCCCTAAAGGTCCATCCATGTTGTCATAAATGACAAGATTTTATTCTTTTTAATGGCTGAATAATATTCCACTCTGTGTACGGATATTCATCTATCAATGAACACTTAGGTTGTTTCCATATTTTGTCTATTGTAAATAATGCGGCAATGAACATTGGAGTTTGCATGCATTTTTTGAATTAGTGTTTTCATTTTCTTCAGACAAATAACCAGAAGTGGATGGAACTGCTGGATCATATGGTAATTCTACTTTTAATTTTTTGAGGAACTTCTATAATATAAGAGGGGGTTCTTAATGAAAGATATAGCATACTATTTTTAGATTGGCCATATACTGTGAGCTCTAGGTTATTCATGACTTGTCCATATTCATTCTGAATCTCTACCTCCTTGTATTCACCATAGTTGAAAATAAAATTCTTAAGATGGAGACAAAAAAAATGAAGGAGTCCTAAAAACAGTGCCCTCTAGGGATAAACTGGCAGTAATAATTTTTTCATAAAATCTACCTCAGAGTGTTTAGAACATACATTATATTTTAGCAAAACAGGAAACAAGGACAAGAAAATATGCCATGTTAGTCCAATAGACTGACACTAGATGAATGTTTCCTGGGCAATGAAAACTATGTCAGGGCCTGGCACATCAACCTGCCCTCTAGCATTAGTACTGATAATGGGCCATGCAACACACAAATGCCAGTGAACTGACATGGGCTATGTTATACTTTTCCACTTTCAAGAGTAAATAAACAGAACAACACAAAACGTAGGTTTTATTTAAAGGGAGAACAAGAAGCACAAGAAATGAGAGAAATACTGTGGACGTGGATAGGAAAGATTGCTTCCAAAATTACTTCTCTGTAGGAGATAGAACAGACATAATTGAAAAAACAAAACAAAACAAGAAAAGAATTTAGACAAAAAGAGAGCTAGCCAAGATAAAATATCAAAAACACACACATATGGTAGAGGAAGATGACAACGGGGTAGGAGGGAGCAAATTCCACTTCCCCCTATACACAGGGGAAAAACCTAGCCCATCTATGGAGGAACAGAGCAAACAGCCAACAATACCCCAGCATATATGAAAATAAGAGACCAAAAATTGTAGTGGACACTGAAAAACCAGATGGTGAGGAGAGTGCTTCAGGACAATAAGGTCGCAGGGACTACCTCCGGGACCAGGGTGGCTGTAGCCCCAGGCCCAGTGCCCACCGCTGGGTCTGCCGCAGAGTCCTTGGGAGACAGCCACGTCAACTGCTCCCTCCCTCCCTGGCCAAACAAGGTTTAAGCAGCAGTGAGAGGAAGACTTGGTTGCTTGAAGCCACAGAGAGGGGAATAAGGACAAAGAGGCAAACACCCAGGGGCCGTGATCACCTGTGGAGTCTGAGGTCACCGGCTTGGGAGAGTTTAGAGTTGTGCAGTGATGGGCACTGACCCTGATAGTCACTGGTCTGGCTGGAGAATTGGGCTGTATGGAGTGGCAGGCTTGTGTAGGAGGAATTTCTCAAAAAGAAAAACCGTTTGGGGAATTCTCCTGCAACAACCACTAGGCCTACTCCCCATGCAGTCGGGCAGCAATCCCAAGATTGTGTGGAAGGCTGCACAGAAGGCCCTGTGTACCTCCATAGCACTGGGAAGGGTTCATGCTTGAAACCGTGAAACCAAGGCAGCATGGCCAAGTGTGCGCACCCACACCCCAGCCCACTGCGGTAACCCCCGGGAAAAAGTGATCTGAGGAAAACCTGGATCCCACACCCAAGGAGCTGAGGAGATGTGCCAGACTAGCTCTAGACAAAGTATGGGCAAGACTGGCTGAGTGCAGATCGGGAAAGGAGGAAATCATACCAACTGCCCTTCAGCCTGCTGCAGCCAGCAAGACCAGAAAAACCGGTTTGGGCAGTTTGAAACCCACAAGAGGGTTTTTTTTTACTATTTTTTTAAAATTTTTTATTAAAAAATTATTTTTTATTTTTTAATTTTTTAATTTTTATTATTGTTTTATCTTTCAATACCATTTTCCTCACTTTCCTCCTTTCTTGGTTTATTCCTTCTTCCTTTCTTTCCAATTTTATCTCTTCTTTCTCCCTTCTCCTGCTTTTTAAAAAAAATACACACAAGTGAGACAAAAAAACCTGGAACTATGAAAAGACCAGAGTTAGACCCAAAGAGCGTCAATTCCAACAACTGAGACAATGAGACAAATTTCACTTTGCTATTACAGAGAACCTGTAAGTAATTGTGTATTTGTATTATTATTTTTATTATTATTCTTACATATTTTGTTTTAATAGTATTTTTGTATGCCTCTTCTTTCTGCATAGTCTTCTTTGCTTGGCTGGTTATATTATATCACTTGACAGGTTTCCCCTGTTCTCTCTTTCACAGTGTATTGCTAATTTACTGTCCTTCACCTCACTTGTGTTCTTTTAGCACACTACTCAAGGTCCTATACCCCCTATTCTTGTTATCAAGATCACATAGATTTTGTTATATGATTGTTGCTCTAATATTATTGTAAATAATAGCTATTCCATACAATTGTAAATACTTCACAACACCTCTCCCAGATCTTAGTCCACTACACAGTTTCCTAAATTCTATTACTGTAGTGTGTAACTCTATTCTCTCATGCACTATACCTATTATCCTTTATTCTCATCTTACCTCAGAATCTGACCTCCCACAACTTCACTGCTTTCTAGATCCAACTCACAATCCTTCCCTCCCCAACAAGAGTCTTATCTTCTTTCCATACTTTCTAAAAAGTGGCTAGTTGGGTAGAAGATCACGGTTAACACTATACATAGCCAAAGGATCTCCTATCTCTTCTCTACCAGCTGCTACTGGAAATATCATAGAATACTCTCTTGCTGTCTTAAACCATTTTGTCTTCCCCTCCAATTGATCACAAAAAAGAGTAGTTAGAAGCGGTGAACACCAGGATAACCACTGGAAGAGGAAATCCAACAACAAAGGAACCACCAACAGAAGAAGGTGAAGGAGGGAGTGGAAACCACACAAACCTCAATCCAGGACCTATCGGGAAATACAACTAAATACTGGAGAAACTACCCAGTACAAACAACTTAAAAAGAGCAAAAGAGAATCCTCAAAACCTTATACACATGGAAGAACCAGCTTCAAGACAACCTGCCCTCATCAGTACAACAAAGTACAAGAGTTGGTGGACACAGTGACCCTCAGTTAACCAGCTGGTGGGAAGGACCCACCAAAGAAAGACCCAACAACAATCAAAACACAAAGACAAACACAGAGCCAACTTAAACTACAGCGCAAGACCAGTGAGCTCGGGAGATCAAGAGATTACACCACTGAATCTCACAGGTATTCTACAACAGAAGTTCACACCATAAATCCAGAGAGACAGGACAGATCAATTAAAGAAGCTGAAGCTAACAAGAAGAGTCTCAGAAACAATGGGAAGACAAGGAAAAATCCCCAAATGAAGGAAAAGGAGGAGGCCTCAGAAAGAATGCTAAATTAAATAGAAGCAAATCAAGTATCAGATGTTGAGTTCAAAGCAATGGTTATCAGGGGAGCTCAATGAGCTCACAATGAGCTACCACAAACTGCAAGGAAACAACAATGAACTCACTGCAAAGTATATCAACATGAAAAGAGAAATTGAAATTATCAGCAACTGCTAAGAGGAAATGACTAATACAATTTCTGAACTGAAGAACACAATACAAGGAAGCAAAAGAAGGATCCATGAAGCCGAATTTTGGATCAGTGAGGTAGAGGACAAAGTAGAAAAAAAGACCCAGAAAGAGCAAGAAAAGGAAAAGAGGCTCAGAAAGAATGAAGAGGAATTAAAAAAAAATGCAAGACAATATGAAACATAATAATATCCATATAGTAGGGATACCAGAAGGAGAAGAAGAAGAGCAAGGGATAGAAAATCTATTTGAAAAAATAATGATGGAAAACTTCCCTAATCTGATGAGAGAAAAAGTCACACAAATACAGGAAACACAGAGAGTACCAAAGAAGAGGAACCCAAAGAGGCTCATTACAAGACACATCATAATTAAAATGGCAACATTCCAAACAAAGAGAAAATCTTAAAGGCAGCAAGGGAGAAAAAGGAAGTAACATACAAGGGAGCCCCAATAAGGTTAGCTGCTGACTTCTCAATGGAAACACTCCAAGCCAGAAGCAAATGGCAAGAAATATTTCCAGTAATGAGAACCAGAGGATTGCAACCAACACTACTTTACCCAGCAAGGCTCTCAATCAACATAGAAGGCCAAATAAGGAGCTTCCAAGACAAAAGAAGTCTAAAAGATTACACCTCCACCAAATCAGCTCTGCAAGACATGCTAAAGGGATTGCTCTAAGGAAAGGAAGGAAAAGAGAAAGACAGAGAGGAACACAGGTACAAAAATAGAAATAAATAAGTACCTATCAATAATAATCTTAAACATAAATGGATTAAATGCTCTAATCAAAAGACACAGAACAGCTGAATGGATAAGAAGGCATGACCCACACATATGCTGCCTACAACAGACCCACCTCAGGACAAAAGACCTACACAGACTAAAAGTGAAGGGATGGAAACAAATTTTCCAAGCAAACAGACAAGAAAAAAAAAATACAGGGTAGCAATACTCATATCAGAAAAAATAGACTCAAAAAAGGGCCATAAACAGAGACCCAGAAGGTCACTTCATAATACTCAAAGGAAGAATCCACCAAGAAGACATAAACATTATAAATATATATGCACCCAATATGGGAACACCCACATAAATACATAAAAAATACATAAAAAATACACACATAAAAATATACATAAAAATGCATTAAAAATACATAAATACATAAAAATACATAATACATAAAAATACATAAAAAATCTTAGAGGACTTCAAGAAGGATATTGACAGCAACACAATTATAGTAGGGGATTTTAACACCCCACTGTCAAAAATGGACAGATCTTCCAAACAAAATATCAATAAAGATATTGTAGCATTGAAAAATGTCCTACATGAAATGGACTTAACTGATATATATAGAGTCCTTCATCCCAAAGAAGCTAAATACACATTCTTGTCAAATGCACATGGAACATTTTCAAAGATAGACCACATGATAGAACATAAAACAAGTCTCAACATATTCAAGATAACTGAAGTCATATCAAGCATTTTCTCTGACCATAAGGGACTGAAACTACAAACTAACTTCAAGGAAAAAATTCAAAAGCACTGAAACTCATGGAGATTGAATAGCATGCTATTAAACAATGAATGGGTCAAGAATGAAATTAGGGAAGAAATAAAAAAGTTTCTGGAAACAAATACAGATGAACTCACAACAACCCAAAACTTATGAGACATAGTGAAGGCATTCCTGAGAGGGAAGTTCATAGCAATAGAGGCCTACCTAAAAAAGATAGAAACATTTCAAACAAACAAGCTAACCCTATACCTACAAGAAGTTGAGGAACAACAACAAAGACAGTCCAGAGCTAGTAGAAGGAAGAAAATAACCAAGATCAGAGCAGAATTAAGTGACATAGAGGCTAAAAGCACAATCATAAGGATCAATGAATCCAGAAGCTGGCTTTCTGAAAACATAAAGAAAATCAACAAGACTTTAAGCAGGCTCAGCAAGAAAAAAAGGGAGAGGATCCAAATAAACACAATCAGAGATGAAAGAGGAGAGATTACAACTGACACCACAGAAATACAAAG
>PVKM010035219.1:0-15269 GCA_004027735.1 Carollia perspicillata | reverse complement strand
AAGAGGCTGCAGGTGGGACTTACCAGCTTGTCGTGCCTGAAGGAAGGTCCTGGTGGCCCTGGAGGCCCTTGGGGTCCTGGGGGTCCTCTGGGCCCAACCCCAGGATCCCCCTGGGAAAGAAGATGACGCGTCACAGGAGGGAACACGGCCCCACTGCCAGTCGGGGGTCCAGATGGCAATGCGACCGCCCACATCTCAACCAGGCTGGACTTACCTTCTCACCCTTGGGGCCCATGTCTCCTGGGGTTCCTGGGAAGCCCTGTGGTCCAGTGTCACCCTGAAAGACAGGCAGGCAGCTCGGTCATGAAGAAGGTACCTCTGTCCCATCACCATCCGAGCCTCAGACATGCAACTTTGTGGCTTTGTGCCCTGAATGTCTGCTCCCCTGCAGAGCATTGAGGAGCACACAGCGCTGAGCCCAAGTTGGGGCCGGAGGTGGGTACCTCAGGTTCCCGAGGCGCTGCACGGCACCCCATCTCGCAGACAGTGCTCGGGAGGACCTGCACAGAGCTGGCTAACATCCCGTGGACGTCCTCACTAGAAAGCGTCACAGGCAGGTGCCCCGTGAGCGCTACCCAGGTAAAGAGTGTGCCTGAACGACCACCCCGTGCTTGCACGTCCACGTGCGCTCGGAAGACCGGGCAGGGTCTGTGGGCTTAGAACCTGGGCGATGCTAACGCACTCCATCAGAGCAAGCTTGTTAACCGGATCCTGAATCACACTCCCCGCCATCCACCCGCCTTCCCCACCACGTCCCGGCTCCGCGGAAGCCCCCACTACCACTGAGTGTAAGTCACTTTCCTCGCGCCCCTCAGCAGTCGGGCTGCAAAGCTTTGCCATCAGTTGTGAAGTGAGAAGGTTAACTAGGGACCATTCAGGCATCCACATGAAACACCCCTTCTCGTCTGGAATGTTAACGTGAGCTGTTTGTGTCTGGGGTTTGTCATCCGACACTCCCTCTTGCCTGTTGCTGTTTGCTCGTCTGTTGCTTCCCAAATCTTTATTCGTGACCTTCCTGTGCCAGTTGATCATGTTTCTCGGAAGTAGTATTTGCTGATTTTCAAAAATCCAAACTTAGGTGTTTTAAAACAAAAACTCTCACATCTGTTGAGATCACGGACGAGTCTGCACTGACGCGTGCAAATGCGTGCAAATGCGCCTTCTGCTCCGCGTGCTGTGCTGCCTCCCCGCCGTGGGCAGCCTTCTGTTTCTCCGTTATGCGTCTTTTCTCTTCTAAGAATTTGGGAGCTAGCCCTGTCTGATGTGGCTCTGTGGACTGAGCACTGGCCTGAGAACCAAAGGGTCGCCGGTTCGATTCCCAGTCAGGGCACGTGCCTGGGTAGAGGGCCAGGCCAGGTCCCCAGCAGGGGTGTACGAGAGGCAACCACATATTGACGTTTCTTTCCCTCTTTTTCTCCCTTCCTCCCCCTCAGTCTAAAATAAATAAATACAATACTAAAATTAAAAAAAGAATTTGGAAGATAAACCTTCCCCCTGCCCTTCTCCCCTTGGTAGTTAGCCTAAATGTCTCAATACATATGCATAACTTTATTTTTCTACCAACCGTCAGACTTGTATTTTCTCAACAAAGTTAAGTTGCATTCCCCAAATGGCCTCGTTTTAAAATCTCTTCGCAACGTTAAGCTTAAAGAGGGTCACAGGATAAAAAGCCCCGAGGGTCTCGCACAAACGCCGAACGCAGTATCTGGCTCTGAGAGAAAAGCAAACTTACGTGTTTTCCGTCTTCCCCAGGGTCGCCCTGGAACATGCAAGAGGACTGGTTAGTGGTGGACTCACGGGCTCCTGGCCCCATCCCGCACAACGTGGAACAGGCCCTGGGCTCCACGCCATCCACAGGCCTGACTCCCGAGGGAAGGCTGTCCGAGCGGAGGCGAACCTTCTACCCTATGTCTGACCGCCTTCGTCCATGGTGGGCTGGCCTCAGCTGCCTGCCCACAGCCTCCCCAGCACCCTCCTGCTCTCCCACAGGGAGGGGAACAGCCAACACAGTGCAGACCCCCCTGGGGTCTCTGGGGTCCTCAGGGTCCCCAGTGTCCAGCTGCTCTGCCCCATCAGCAGCACCCTTTCCTTTTCCTCTGCTGCCCGAACCCCACCCCAGCTGGACCAAGGGGAAACATGTACTCACCGGCTCCCCATCCCTTCCGGGGACGCCATCTTTCCCTGGTGGCCCCGGGAGTCCAGGGGGTCCCTGTGGCCCAGGGATAGCCCGTGCGTCGGGGCTCTGCACCACTGGGCCTGGGAGACCCTGGGAAGAGGAAAGGGCACAGGTTGGTGGGCCACACACACCCCTGCCTGCCCACCCACCAGCACACTCTCCTGCATCCTGGGCTGGGCTCCGCACCACACAGGGACACGCAGGGTGGACACACATAGGGGACACAAGTGGACACACACAGTGTTCAGGCTGGTGACACCGACAATGAACAGGGATCTGTCCAGTTGTCCTCCTATCCCTGCCCACATGCTCCTTATGCTCGGGCCAATCTCCCAGCCAGGCCCACCTCGTACCAGGTGCAGGGACCCAGAGGAGGCGGGTGGGCCCAGGGCTTGGTCAGGTCACCAGTGAGTGAACCAGAGGCCCTGACTGCCCTGGAGCCTCCATGGTCCTGGGTCAGGGAGGGGGCCTCACCTCTTCCAGGATGACCTCAGGGCTCTGGACACCCCTGTCCCAGGTGGTGACTGTATTTGAGCCAGGAAGGGTGTAAGCTACAGGATGGAGGTAAAGGGCAGAGGTCAGAGCCCCAAACCTAGTCTCTGCTCTCGGCTCGCACTCCCCTCCAGGGCTGCCCGCCCCCTCGGCCACACCCCAGCTCTCTCTCACACTCACACACACACTCCACTTCTTCTGCTGAGTCACTTGAGGGTCCCCTGCATGATCACAAACCTCCCCCCTGAAGTGTCACATCTCCCAAGAAGGAGTACATTTTCTGACAACCGGATGGTCACATCTGGGAAACCCAGCACTGTCCCATACAGTGACCCGACGCACAGCCCGACTCAGCTTTCCGTGCTGCCCAGCCGTGTCCTGTGTGGCTTCTTCCTGGGGAATGGCGCCAGCAGGGGAACAAGAGCCCCATCAAGGATCCCACCTAGGGGCCAACTCGGGCCAAGTCAGTCCCCTGCCTGAGCTGTGCGTGTCCCCTGAGCTGTGCGTGTCCCCAGAGCTGTGCAAACGCCACCAGGCAGAGACAGGCTTGCCTGTTTGTGGCCCCGCCCCCATCGCCCCTGCTCTTCGCTTCTCCCATGTGTGGGCTTCCTCATTGGGGGCAGGGTGGCACCCCCCACTCTGCTTGACACACAATCTGTGGGTGCATTTCGAGGCTGTTCCCCAATATCTTTCACCCATTCACCCCAGCATCACTGAGCAGTCAGAAGACTCAGGACTCACGCCATGTCGGCATGTTGCATGTGTGCAGTGGCTTGCAGAGGCCCCATCTTCCGAGGGAAGTTCAGGGGCAAGTCTGACCCTGGCTGGGGTTTGACTGGCGCTCTGGGGACGTCACAGCAGCAGAGCGTGGGGGCTGGATGGGAGCTGAGGCCCTTCAGACCAACGTGGATCGGGTGACTCCTGAGCGAGCTCACACTGCCCGGCATCACCCGTGTGCACAGCTCTGGGGGACGCCTGTCCTGTTGCCGGCAGAGAGTGAAGCTGCGTCCATGCGTGGGCGCCCGTGATCCCTGCACAGTGAGGCCAATCACCCCCCACCCTCTGCTCTGCTCAGAGTCCCGCCTCCTGTGGGGGGCCTGTAGATGACGCCCAAGCAGCCCTGGCCCCGCCCCCCACCCCCAGGACCCACTGAGAATCACAAGTGAGCCACAGGAGGGCAGCCCAGCCTCTCCCCCTGATGGTGTGCGGTGGAAACCTCCAAGGATGTATTTGAAGCATGAGTGTGATTTAAGGCAAATGTAAAACCCCTGCCTCTGCAAACCTTGACAACAGAAAAGCCATCACTAAGAAAAGAACAGGAAGCGAAGCCCTCAGTACAGGGAGATGGCTTGTGCTCATATTCTTGAGATGTCCAAGCCCCTCCCTCAACACTGATTTACTGACTCAATGTCATTCCAACCAAACCCCCAGCAGGCTGTTCTTATAGGAAATAACAAACTGATTCTGAAATTCCTAAGAAAATGCAAAGGACAGAGAACAGCAAGGCAGTTTGGTCAGCGATGGGCAGATCCGGAGTATGCACACACCTGATCTCCGGCCTCAGCACAAGGGCTGCAGAAACAAAGGGCCGCGTGTCCCATCCCGACAGACAGATCTACGGACCTGAGCAGACGTGGGGAGAGACCCACACAGACGGACAACTGGTTCTCAACAAAGACTCCAAGGCAACTTGGTGGGAGCAAGGGCAGACTTTTTGATCAGTGGAACTGGAGAGACCAGACATGTAAACAGAAACAACAGAACTGAGATCCACACTTCACACCTGGATGGCCCCGGACTGGGAGCCCAGGCCCCACAGCGCTGCAAGGCCCGCCTTGTGACCCAGGTGGGCGAGTGCCCCTCGCTCAGAACTCTGAGGGGCTGGACGCATCACCATGTCCATCCCAGCTGTGCCCTTGGGAAGCATATCCCTGACGAAAGCCACAGGCACCACGTCCTTAGCCCACTGAGGGGAGAACGTGGACAGCGGGACCCCAGAGGGGACAGTCAGTTCTCGCTCCTTTGTTCTTTTCTGTTCTAATTTGGCTGCATTGAACATATGTTATTATTGCAGTCATTTAAAAAGCAACTTTTTTCTAAATAAAAGATATCTACATAATTTTCTAAAATCTTGACATACTGGTAAAGAGAGAACTAACCCCACAAACGTCCCCTAGAGATTCCTGCCCCCCGTTACTCAGTCAGACACTAACCAGGGCATTGCCTCGAAGGGGCTTGGCAGGTGTAACAGGACAGGCTACTGACCAGCTGACTTTAACAGAGAGAGATTATCCTGGGAACTCTGGGTATAACCCCATCATCACCTAAGGCCCCAAAACAGAAGAGGGAGGCAGGAAGGGAGTCCCAGGAAGGAAAAGCTGAGGAATGTGAGTGACCTCTAGAACCCAAGGACAGTCCCTGGCCCACAGCAGTAAGGAGTCTAGACCCTCAATCCCACAGCCACAGTGAACCGACCCCCTGCTGAGCCCCCAGCAGGGAAGCCACCCTGCATACCCTGCTCTTACTTCCCAGCTCTGAGAAGGACTCCTACCTGCAGAGCCGAGAGGCAAGACACGGTACGGCTGTAAGCAGCCAAATCTGTGGCAGTGGGTTCTGATGCCACAGCGGACTAAGGCACACTTCATTTCCCATGCATCCCGGGCACCCTGGCCTGGCCTGGGGCAGGTCTGCGCCTGTGTACTCTCTGGGCCAGTGCCCCTCTAAGGCCACCAGGAGAAGTCCCCAACCCCAACTGCTGACCACAGGGCAGGCCCATTGCACAAATGTTCTGGGCAGCGATGTCTCTGCCTTCACCATCAACTCTCATGTCCTCCTGCCGGGCCACGGGCCCCCAGACTGAGCGGTGGCACGTCGCTCTGGCAGCACACTCGAGACGGTCCCACAGATTTCCCCAGAAATAAGAAAACAAGAAACACACCCTGGGAAAGAGAAGTATATGGCCAAGCAGCCACTCGGCCCTGACTTCTGGGGTAGCTTCTCCCCACAGATGATCCCAAATGTGACAGGGCGGCGAGGGGGCGGCGCCGGCGCCGGCCGACCGACTGACCACTCCCCGAGGCGGGGCTAGTGTTTGTGAAGGGCAGCAGTGCCTCACCCGGCCACACACACACGCATGCCTGTGCACAGCACTAATACACACAAACCCCACTAACACACACACACACCCCTGCGAGAGCCTTACCTCCTAATAAAGACACAGTGGGTTGCTCCTCGATTTCTTCTGTTCTGGAATCTTCTGAGATGTTGCCTCCAGCCAAGGGAGGAGAAGTGACCGGGGGAGCCTCGGGGAAGCTGGGTTTCAGGGATGTGCCCTGGCAAGGTGAGGGTGGGAAAGCAGGCCCGTTACCCAGCAAACTCAGGCAGCCTGTGAACGCCTGTGCTGGCAAATGGCAGGTTCAGATTTATTTGGTTTGCAAAATAAGGTCTTTCTAGACTTTGAGAAAGATGAGGTAAGAAGCCATCAGGACTTCATGTCAGGCAGGAAGAAGTTTGGGGCCCTCCACAGCTGTTTTCTTCTGAACAGCCCATGGGGTGGGGGCCCCTCGAGTGACCACCCCACCTGGGCAGCCCAATGAGTCACCAGACCCCCATGCCCACCAACTTCCTGCATGTGAGGGAGGAACCAGAGCCCACTCCCCGGGCTCAGGGCCCAGGGCGGCCCCTCGGCGACACTCCAGAGCCCTGGCTCCTTCCTATGGTCCCAACAGAGAAGGACAAGTGGTCAGTGCTGTCACAGACGCCTCAGATGGAGGGAGCTCTGATGGTTCCCTGCACACACTGGGTGTAGCTGTAACGAGGGCCCTGACCAGGCATTCCACGGCTGGGTGACAGCCACCTACCCCCACCTGGAGGGGAGAGGCTGCTCTTCTCTGAAAACTGGTCATCCCTGTTCCCAGAGGCACCATGGAGCCAAGGACATGGGTGCAAGTGGACGTTTGACTACGCAGGCAAAACACTTCCTGCTTCTGGCCACCCCACAGTTGGCAAACGCTCCCTGGGGACATTGTGTATGGGGGTGACAGTCATCCTGTGAGTCTTGTCTGGGGGCTTCCCCCACAGTCAGGTGGGTGAGCAGCAGCCAGAGCTGGACACCAGGCCTTCTCCTGTAGCTGGGGACCCCCACCTGGACCAGGCTCGTCCATCCCTAGAGGCTTCCAGCCAGTTCCTCTGATACTCAGAAGCCAGCAGGCTCAGGGTGAGACTGTCTAAATAGGGATCCCTTTTTTTTTGTCCTTGACCCTCCAGACTATGAAGGGAGGCGCCAAGCTGTGGCATTTCATGCCTTGGTTCTGGCGCAGCTCAGACACCGCGGGGTTGCGGGGTCCCTGCATCCGCAGTGGCTGCTGTGTGTGACCCACAGGAGCCTGGTGGGTGAAAGTGCACGTTCTCGAGTCCGGCCCACATCTGTGAGGAGGAGGCTCAGAGGGCGAAGAACGCACAGGCCATCTGACACTTGGGGGACTGTTTTGGGCCACCACACACTGACCCATGTCCAGGGGCCCACCAGGTGCCACGTCCTGCATGCAGGTGGGCGAGACCCCTGGCCCTGCTTCCCTAAAAGCCACCTGCCCCTCCTCCACCCTGGCAAGGCCAGGGGTCCCCATGTCCCACCTGCGGGAGGGTGCCGACTGTCCCTCCCAGGGCAGCTCAGTGCTCGGCCCGTCACTCCCTGGGTGAAGACACCATGAGGCAGAGGGCGGAGAGGAGGGGCCCAGAGCACGTCACTCACATCCCTGAGACAGCCTTGGGCTGCCCTGCTCAGCCCTCCCCTTCTCTGACCCCCAGACCGTCTAGTCCCTTAGGGTCCTACCAGCTAATGGGAGGACAATCAGAATGTCAAGGTTGCCTCAGGGACCAAAGGAACGTGAAGAATTAGAAAAACAGTTTTAAGCATCCCCGAGATGAGAGGGAGAATAGCCCAGGCTGGGATGAAGGGGGCCCTGGGCAGAGACCCTGCTACTACTCACCGCCTCCTTCCGGAGAAGCTCCTGGGTCTCCTCCCGCCCACTTCCAAAGTCTCCTGATGCCTGGAGGGTTCACAGGAAACGAGGAAGAAGCTGGTGACAGAAGCCCCAGCACCAGCAGGGCCTGGAGAGCAAACCGGGGCAGGTCCTGCCTGTCCCACGCCCATCCCAGGCGGGGCAGGAGGGAGAAGGCCGAAAGAAGAGGGGAGCGTTTTGTGGGGGAGCATTCTGTGTGGCCTCCAAGAGGGAAGCAGCCTTGCTGTGAGCACTGTCCGCTGCTCACCACTGAGTCACATCCGGTCAGGCCAATTAGAACGACCCATTGGAAATCAGCTTGGCTCCTGGCCAGACATACAGAGAACCACAAAGAAACACGTTCCTTTCCTTCCACCTGTCACCCTGCTCCTGGACCACTGTCCTGGGCAATGGTCAGGCTTATCAGCATACTGGCCACACGGTGGACACGGAGCAGAACGCAAGGCAGCTGAGGGGATGGGGCTCGGTGACCTCACTCTATTCACAACCGTGGCCACTGGGGGCAGGTTTTGTCATCCGGAGCCCTACCCACCGCCCCCAGCACCTGTCTGTCCACACCCAAGTGTGGGTGGATCTGTGTCCTCGGGTCCCGTGTGAGAGTGTGCACGCACACTCACTCACACTTACAAACACACACATACATTTTTGCCCCGCTGACTATGACCGACTGTGTCCCCCACTGGCTGCCCTGAGGACAGTTTCCACCCAGCACTCACTTCACATTTTGTGTGTTTCGAATGGAGAGCTCCAGGGACAGGGAGGCTCTTTTTTAGGGTACAGGGTAACTGAAAATGTCACCAGGTTCCTGGTACCCCAAACGCCATCTTTCAGAGAGACCTCTCTAGTCTCATCACTTTGGGGTTCTCAGGGGGAAGGCCAGCCCCCACTGACTTGGACTGTCCTCCCACAGAGTGGGGATGGGGTGGGGGAGGGAGACTCACCCCGTCATCATCGTCATCGTCGTCCTCCAGGCAGTGCACGGGGCTCACCTGGGGGTCCCTGCGCACCCTCAGCTCCGCGATCATCCCCTAAGCGCAGCGGGAGAGAAACGTCACTGGCGGCTCTGAGGCAGGCGGCAGGGGCACAGAGAGACCCTGACTCACAGATCCTGGCACTGTCTGAGGTCAAGGTTTCAGCGGGTGACATAAACCGTGATGAGAGGGGCCCCTGCCCTGGGCCAGGCGAGGGCTTCTGCTGGTGAAACCTCAGATGTAGCAGGAAACGGCATTGGATTCACCAGGCAGAATTTAGGTCTTACTCGCTTTGAGATGTCACCTTTCCACAAAACAAGTGAGAAGCCAAGAACAAAACAGACCACAGTGCTTGCAGTGAGCTCTTGGTTCTCCGTGCACATGGGCTACTCAGTCAGTTTCATCCATTCATTCACACACCCACCCTCTCCACCGCGCTTGCCCGAGTGCCCTCAGGACACGGCACTGAACAGGGGTCTGCCACCTCGGATCTTGGTGTCTAAACGAGGGGACAGGACTGTAAGACAAAGATGAGGTGTATCACTGGAAGCGGTATCCCCAAAGGACACGAGGCAGATGGCCCTGCAAGCAGGGGCAACGTCCTGAACTGTGAGTGCAGAGGGTCCACTGTGTGGGGGAGACGGAACCCCCACTTCAACAGGAGGCCCTAAGCCTGAGGCAGGGAGTGGGGGACGGCTGCCAGCTTGGGGACAGTACATGCTTACAAGGACCTCAACCACGGCTGCAATGGGGCCGTCTCTGCGAGGCCCCATGATCCCCAAAGGGTAAGGATGCGGGGGTGGTGCCGAGTGCCCAGAGCCAAGTGCATGAAGCTGGGGATCCAGGGCCTCCCAGTGCCCACGGGGCTCCCACAAACCCAGGAGGGCCCTGCGCTTGGGACACGTGATGCCTCCGGGACACAGAACAAGCAGCTCTGCTGTGCACTGTGACTTCTGTCTGTGCTGCCGCCTTCTAAAAGGTTCCCCACCAGGAGATTATGAGCGTTCTCAGTGCTTTTTCTAGTGTTTTCTGTTCTCTGCTTAACATCTTAACCCACTGGGATTCACTTCAGTGTGTTTTTTCCCTCCACAAAGACCGTGTTCCATCAATTCCGAGGCACACATTTTCACCACTCTTCAACAGAAAGGCGCAGGGCAGAGGTCGGCGAACGTTCTCGGAAAAGGGCCGACCGATCCGCTCGCCCAGGCCTTTGTTGTACCAGGAAATCGACCAGACAACGTGGAAAAGGTAGGGCGCGCCTGTCTAACCAAACCTTAGGGACACTGGCATTTTCGTTGCATAAGATTTTCACATGTCACAAAACACTCTTCCTTTTTTCCATCCATTTAAGCATGGCAAGCTTTTCTAGCTTGTGGGCCGTGCGAAAACAGGTAGCAGGTGGGACGTGTCCCAAGGCCATGTGCTGACTGCGGCCTAGGTCGTTCTGTTTATTCCTCCAAATGCCCTTTGGATTCCCCCTATCAGCTGACCTTTGATCTCACGACCTTCTTGTTCCATACCAACAAGGAGCATGTGACCGCAAATCACCAAACACCCAGCTGAGCCCTTGCCGAGGGCTCCACTCATCTTTCGAGGCTCAGCTCAGGCCTCCTCCTCCAGGAAGCACCCCTGGACTCCCTCCTCAGAGGGTTAGCCTCTCCGGAGGCCAGTTCTGCCTGACTCCCCCTACACCCCCACTGCTGACGGTGAGGCCTGTGGGGCAGTGTCCCATCCCCTGTGTGCGTGAGGGCACAGGTGTAGGGGAGGCGCACACACAGGTGTCCTCCACCAGCCAGCCTCCAGGGGCACCATCACCCTGAGAAAGCACAGGCCATTCTGGACTAACAAATGCAGGGGTCAGCAGCAGGCTCATGTGCAAAATGCAAATTCTTGGCCCACCAGCCCTGCTGAAGGAGGGACAGGGAGGACCCCAGGTGACAGTGAGTCACCAAGATTGAGAACCCCCAGGGATGGCAGGAGGGCCAGATGTTAAAAGGCTGGAATGCCCCCTGGTGGCACTCTGTGCGTGTGGGTTGGGCAGCGGAGCTTCTGCCAGGTCAGGGTGCTGGTTCCCTCCACAGCCGCCCACACGCTGACACTGCCTGCGAGGCCCTGGGCTCCTAGGCCCGCCGCAGGCCCAAATAAAGAGGGCAGAGGAGCTCAGGTCCTGGCCGCCTGCCCGGGGTTGGCGCCTTCCCAAGGACACAGTCACTTGGGGTTAGACAGACATCACTAGCACAAAAGCCACAAGACCCACTGCCAATACTAAACAGAGTCAGGACCAAATGTTACAAAATCCAGGCATTTCATTAATAAAACCCATGTACAATACGTCCTGCCACTGCTATACCACAGGCTGCGTGTCTTAAAGTTGTGTGTAGGTAATCAGGACCCAGCACTGTGAAAGCGTGTCACTGAAGTCCCTGGTGTTGGCACTGCCTCTCTGGGATCCCAGGATGCTCTGCGGGTGGCCTCGGACCCATCCCTGCCTGGAAGGGCATGTCCCAGCTGGGCAGTGGGCTGGATAAGCCTGTATGGGGGGGACACAGCACTCCCAGCCCTGCCTCACCCCCACCTCCTGGCCCCTCCTCCCTAAGTTGCCCTGGTCCCTTGTCACCTACCCCAGCCATGGCTGTGATGGGCCCCACCCCACTGTCCATTTTCTTGTGCCTCAGACCATCTCACTGGCATCCCGCCAGACTCCTTGACCAACTGTGAGAGCATCTGGCTGCCTCGAGGTTTCTTCCCGTGGGGTCACACCGGGCAAGTTCCTCCACTGCAAACACCTTTCCCCTCCTCCAGCCCATGGGGTCAGGATACCACCTGGCAGCTGCAGCCCTGTGTCTACATTATATCTGTATGTATCCGTCACCATGAGTGACAGGGTTCCAAGTGTCTGTGGTGAAGAGGGGTGGCAGGCGGGGCAGGGTCAGCGTGACCTCAGAGGCCCCAGAGCCCCTCAGTCAGGAGTGGCGGATCTGGTGCCCCTGGGCTGGGGGGCCACAGTAGGAGGTGGACTGTGGGGGTCGAGGGTGCCTCCATCTTCCCTGCCTGCTCCGCCCCATCCTTAGCATCATCAAGCCTGTCCCAGTGACCCGAGCCTACAGGGCCGGTGGGCAAGCTCCTGACGTCAGTGGGCCACGCGCTTATTTACGTAATGCAGCCAACAAAGCTGCAGGTGAGGAGCAGTGACAACGTCCGCCTTCCCCACCCAACACCAGGAGAGAACGTGGGATGTGCCAGGAACAGGACAGGCCCGGCCCTGCCTGCCCCTGGGCTATGGACAAGGGTCCAAGGGACTTGTGGGTAGTTGGTCTGCTGCACAGACACTGGAGCTGAGAGAGAACCACGAACGGAAACCCTGGGCTGAGAGCAAAGGTGGCTTCACAAAGAGAGAAGCAAACAGGGACTGAGGAAATGGGGACGCTTTCCACAAGGAGAGAGGACATCCAGACAGTGTGACCACAGAGCACTCGAAATGATAAATAAGGAAAAGGTACAATAAACACAGAACAAGAGTCAGCAGTAAATGTTAATAAACAAAACACTGTGACATACATCACTGGGATAAATGACTTCCCAGGGATATTTATGACCAATCTGACAAGGAGAATAAACCGGAAGAGACCGATGAGGGTCCAGAAGTTTCCACAGGAGGGGCAATAAGCGCTCCGTCAGGACCCGTGGGGGCCGGTTGGGGGCCACGTGCGGTTTACTCCCGCACCCTGCGCTTTGGCTTCTGCCAAACCGTACACATAACACGACCTGAGTGAGTCTTTCTCAAGAATCTCAACTCAGAAAAACCTGGCTTTTCAGACTGAACCAATCTGCACCAGACAACAGGCGGCCCCTCTCACCCAGCTGGAAGCTGACCAGACACCCACACAGAAAACTCCTTCAACTGCTCGTCCGCGGGGACGAGGAGCCGAATGCGCTGCATGGGGCAGTGAGGTTGGCGGGGAGCAGGGCCCGCAGCCCAGGCCCCACGGCAGCCTTCAGCTGCCTGTTTCTGCCTCCCTAGCCCTCCGGGACTTCGCCGGGATTGTCAGCACCCTGGGTGCCCTCTCCAGGCCGGCTTTACCCGCATAAACACTTTAAATATCCCAATGTTTTTTTTAAAAATGCAAGGTAAAAAGGCAAGTGACACACTTGGAAATAAAATCTGCAGCACAGAAAACAAAGCATCGCTTTCTTTCACAGGGAAAAAGAGTTTGCGAAAACGAAAGGAAATGTTTGAACCCACCAAGACAAAAATAGGATGCACACAGGTCCGTCACAAAAGAAGAAACACAAAACAGCCTATAAAAACGTGAAGTCTGCCTTCACCCACAGCCACAACATGCCCAATAAAACACCCAGCCCCAGTGTGCCCAGGTATCCGACCGGTAGTTTTGTTTTGCAATAATACACGCAGCCTGGAGAGGCTGGGGGTGGAGCCTCCAGTGCCCTCGCTGCGGGATGCTGGCCTCCTGCAGCTCCGGCTCGGCCCAGCCCCAGTCCCAGTCCCCATCCGCATAGGGGCAGCTTTTCCCCTATGGTTACACTGTCAAAGATGTATAGAACAATGGCATACTTTTCCAGCTAGAAATGCCGGGGAGGTCACACGACAAACTGCCAGTAAACACAGCCCCTCCCCCAACGCGAGGGCTCTCCGTGACTCCTTCCAGTTAATCATGTTTGAGGATCAAAATGAAAACACAAAGAGGCCCAGTGTGCTACCAAAGTCCTGCTGGCTCCCAGACCCCACGGGTGAAAGTTGCTGCCAAAGGTGAAAGGGCAGCTTTCAGAACCCGAATCCCCAGGACTTAGAACAACTTTAATCCAGCGGTTTTTGTCTGGGCAATAATGACCTTTCTGTCCCCTGAAGACACGTCCTGCAGCAGCACACACAGGGGCCCCTGTCTGGGGCATGCCAGCTGCAGGCCGGCTGTAACGTTAGAATTGAATTGGGCCCGAGGAGGGTGCCCACGCGGCGTTTCCAGGAGATGGGGGTCCACCTAAAGGTTCCAAGTTATAGGGGCTGAGGGCCCAGGAGAAAGACCCCCACCCAGGCTCTGGAGTCTGCCTCCCCCGCAATGAAGGCCAGGGTCAGGTTCAGCGGGAGGAGGCTCCCCTGGTGCGGGACACAGCGGAGACAGTCATCTGCCCGGTACTGCTGGGGATGTCTCGCCCACACTGCTCTGAGTGGACAGCTAGCAGTTTGGTAAAATAGTAATAACAGCATGGGAGTGGGGTGACACTGGATGTGGAGGCCTGGCCCAGCCTGGGGGGTGCAGCCTTTGTGGGGTGTAGCCTACCCCCGAGAGAGCCCATGCCCACTTCTACCCTCTGCTGTTGCCATCTAGAAATTCTTATTTATGAATCAGAGGTCCATTGCTTGCATTGTGCACAGATGGTGGCAGAAGCTAGCATCCAGCCAGAAGGGGGTCCCAAGGAGGCCTCGGAGAAACCACTGCAGCCTGGGGAGACCCTCGTTGGTGGTGGCCAAGGGGCCAGAGTACCAGGGAATAAAAGGACAGGCTGGGTCCGAGCAGACCAAGGAATGCTGGGGCCTGAAGTCAGGTGGGGACTCGTGGACACTGCCCCTTGTCCAAGTGGACTCCCAGGGTGGTCCAACCCTCAAGCAGCAGCCATGGTGTTACCTGGAACTTGTCGGGGTCTGCGTCTCCACCCTGAGCCACAAAGAGGCCGGAGCCGGGCTCCAGCTCCAGGCCTCGTGGAGATCGCACCAAAGGCACCGACTGCACCTCCTCGCAGTCCACAAAGAGTGTCACAGTGTCACCATCCACACTGAGTGCAAAGCGTGTCCACTGGCCGGCAAAGGCAGGCAGGCGAAAGCTGGCGGCCGTGTGCGTCTGGGCCGCCCCAGGCTCGGTGTACAGGAGCTGGATGTGCTGGTGGCCGTCGCTCACGCCCGACAGCTTCACACCCATTGAGATCACTGCCTGGGCTGTATCCGTGATGGCGAAGAGCACCCCTGCGTCCTCAGTGGCTGGCCGCACGTGGAAGAGGAGCGAGAAGTCACGGAAGAATGGGCTGGGGAAGTGGTACTGGGCCACCTGGCCGCTGTTGGCATCAGAGCCAAAGACGTAGGCCGGTCCCACGTCGGGGTCATCAATCTGGGTGATCTCTGGGGGCAGGGGCTCCCCGAGCAGCTGGAGGAGCCCCACCTCTGCGCCCGCTTTCTCTGCAAAGAGGAGAGAGACACCTTGTGAAGCTGCGTGTAGAGCACAAAGGGGAAACCGAGTCATGCACCTGGCACCTGCCCTGCTCCTCTTGGCTCTGCTGGCCAGGGATGTGGACAGGCACCCCATCTTATCCAGATGTGTGTCAGGCCAGGACATGGTGGCCATAAACCAGTGCACCATCCCCTCAACAAGCTTACAGGCCCAAGGGGGACGGGGAGTGGCAGGGAGCACCCCAAACCAGCGTGGCAGGAGAGAAGCAAGGTCACAGCGGGGCTAGGGGGGCAGTGGGGGTGGTATGTATGAGGGGTCGCCAAGGAGCCTACTGCAAAGGGCTGGGGGTTCTGAGCCCACCCGCAACCCTGCTCTGCACCCTGTCCTCACCCCCATCACCACCCCCCAAGCTCAGACCCCACCCTCCCTC
>PVKM010035218.1:0-15263 GCA_004027735.1 Carollia perspicillata | reverse complement strand
CTATTCTGTGCACATAGGGAGGCCAGCTCTACAGGACCGGTCAGTGAGGCCCTGGTGGCACCCCCAGAATCCCCGGGCAGCCCCAAGCCACCTGGGAGTACTGGAGTTATCATAGGCAGTTGAGCAGCCTCTCACAGTCAGAATTTGAGGAAGTCAGACTAAAAAGCAGTTCAAGAAGTAGCTCAGATGTTCAGACAAGAAGAGATCCCCTATCAGCAACGTAACCTTACCTCTTTCCTAGAAGCGAGGGCCACAGTCAGTCCAGAGAGACAGGTAAAATGTCTAGTCACTGCCTTATTCGCAGCTTACCAGTCCATAACTAGTTCCCCTAAGAGTTGCTAGATTTGCTTACCTCTGGAGGAGAGAGGATACCTAGGGGTATCTGTGTCTCCTTCCTGGAATAAAACAGGAGAGGCCTCGAATGGAAATCAAACGGGAGTGGTTGGCCCTCTGACAGAATGAGCTTTCTTAAGTTTAGATTATACCAACCTGACCTGCCTACAATCGAACGCCTCGGGAGGGCACTCCGTTGGAATACTTTCAGAGAAGTTCTGCCAAAAGATAGATAACATAAACAACACAAGCCCTCTCTGTGATGAGCCAGGCCTTTTCCTGCTTTGTGGGCACTCAGCTTACCGGTGCCTGCCTCAGGGGTGGGAAGGAAGGTGCACCAGAGTATTCCTACTCCCCAGTGCAACCATACGGACCACAGCCCAGGTCCAGACCCTGCAGACAAAGCAAAAAAGAAGAACCAAAAGAGAGGCCGGGGTGACAATTGCTATAGGAACCAGTCTAGCCGTCGGCTTAGGAACAAGAGTGGGGGCCCTAGGATTATGGGCCACTACCTACTATAAACTGTCTTCCCACCTCAGTGAAGACATGGATCGAGTAGCCAATGCTATGACCACACTCCAGCAGCAAATAAATTCTCTTGCTGAAGTAACCTTACAGAATCGCAGGGCCCTAGACCTTATGACAGCAGAGAAAGGGGGGACCTGCTTATTCTTAGAAGAATGTTGCTACTTTGTAAATCAGTCTGGTATAGTAGCAAACAAGATAAAAGAACTTAAAGACAGTGCAAAAAGATATAAAGAAGCTGATCGAGAACTTTGGGATATAAATACAGGCTTTTGGGTGTGCTGGTTATTACCCCTACTAGGACCATTATTAATCATACTTTTAGGGCTAAGCCTAGGTCTGTGGCTGCTCCGCTCCCTGGTCAGTAATTTAGAGCCCATAATCACCAGGAAAACTGCTGCCAGGGTATTACTACTTCAGCAATGGCAAGAGCAGCAGATCCCACTCCTGGACACTAAGACAAGAAAAGATTCTTTTGTCTAAGCCTCCAAAGGGGGGAATGATATAGGGAAGTGACTTAAACCTACTGGGTTTTAAACCTACTTAAACGTACTAAGGCTTAAACTTAAACCTACTAAGGCCAGTAGGCCTTAGCATAGGGTCCCCCTCCCCCAGTTCAAATGGCAGTACCAGCCCGAGTGAGCCAGCCAGGAGATAAGGTGCCGCGCATGCCAAAACATAGGGTACTAACTAACCAAATAAGGAAATCTGAACTAACCTGTGCATTCCTCTGCATTCCACTTCTATATCTCACTTCTGCCATGTAGCCCAGAAGGGATAGAGTATATAAGCTCCGTAACCCCTTTGTCTGAGGCCCAGAATTTGGAGTTGGACTCCTCTGGGACCACGTGTGAATAAAGGATTGTGCTCTTGAACCTCCCTCCGGTGTCTGGTCATTTCAATTTTCTGTAACATAAGGAGGGTTAAAAGTAGGCACTGATTACCAAAGCTGGGAACCCTCAGGGTTGATAAAGTAACCCAGGCAGGTGAAGGAAGGAGTGGAGTGTATGAGAGGTAATGACTATTGGCCAGGAAGAGGCAAAGGGGCCTGGAGGGGACTGCCCCTCTATCAGGACCCAAGGCCTCAAGGTGGGGACACACTCAACCTCCTCATATGCTTTACTTGTGCTATCTCCTGGCTAAACCCATTAGGAGGTCTGGGGTAGGGCTGCTGATGTATTGCATGGTGACATCGTTCTTGCTGAGGTGGTCCATGCCAATGTGGTCCATGTAGTCAGTCTCCTAAGGTGGGAAGCAGGTTGGAGAGGTCAAGAGAAAACCTGCAAGGGCAAATAGAAGCCATGAAGCATAGTTAGTGAAGATTTCCTTGTGATTTTATGTTAAAATATCACGTAAAGAGCCATCAAGGAAATACTACTTCCATTTTTTATTTTGTTTTTTTTTCAGACTGTGGTCTCAGTCAATGGTTTTCAAAGATATTGTTAGTGTAAAAACCAGGTAACAGTGGCTTGGCTCTGACTGAGCTGGGGGTGAGGGAATGGAGGAGAGCTTTGAGACTTTTCCCCACTTTCCCTCCTCAGCACCTGATTTCCTTGAAGCAGTGAGGAATTTGGGACCAGTTGATTTGTAAACTACATCAGGTATCTTGGGGTGAGTTTTTTCTTTATTAGGTTGGATGTTCTTCTAATGAAAAATGAATATATAGACTCTCATGGTCAATTTTATTTGTCTCTCCCCCAAAATACCAGTAATACTGACCATATAATATTGTACTTAATGGAGACCAGTGCTATGAATTTATTTTTATAAATTTTATTATTTATTATTATAAATTTATTTTTTATTTCAACTTTATTGAATATTTTCCATTATGATTTAGTACCCCTATATCCCACTCTCCCCAGAAATTACCATACTGTTGTCTGTCCATGGGCAACATGTTAGAATGTCTCACAATGGGAAGATAATTTTAACTCTACAAGTATTTTCTGATAGGTTGTGTAATTATTGTGTTTGTTCATCAGGATCTGTGATGAGAGAAAATGGAATATAGGGCAATACTCTCAGTTTATACAGGCATTCTTTGCTATGCCCTGATCTTTTTAAAGTCAAAGCCCCTATTTGGAGGGGGTAAAAATCCAAAATTTATTTTCTAAAAATTGTGTATTCTTACCTGTTTAAACTTCAGTCATCTTAAAAATACTCTCCATTGATGCAATACACCTATCAAGACATTTTTCCACTGTTCAAAACAATTTCTGAACTCATTAATTTTGATGCCTTTTAGTGCTTCTGCCTTTTTTGTTTCACCTCTTTCACATCACAAAAACATTTCTGTTTGAGGATGTTTTTCATCTTGGGAAACAAACAAAAAAAGTGGTGCAGGGAGAGATTAAGTGAATGGGACAGTGGGTCATGGGGGTCATACCATTTTGGACAAAAACTGCTGAACAGTCAGCATGATATGGACAAGTGCACTCATAAATTGCTCATCATAAAATGGACAAATGTGTTAAATCTTCAAAAAAAATTCACTGAAGCCAAATGAAGCCTTTGAAAAAATGCCAACTGGTACATTGATAAGGATGAGTTCCTAGAACACTCATCTAGCTTGGGAATCATGTACTTCAAGGGGCATGCTCTCCAGAATATAATTTTTTTTGGTATCCACCTCATTTATACCTTTACTGATGAATTCTACCACACATGTAAGAAGAATTCATATTAATTCTTCACAAACCCTTCCATTGGAAGGAGAAAAAACATTTCTCACTCAGTTTATGAGGCCAGTATTACCCTTAGAAAAACCCAGCAAAAACATAGGAAAACTGCAGACCAATGTCTCATGAATATGAATGCAAAAACCTTCTACAAATTACTAGCAAACCAAATCCATCCACATACAGAAAACATTATATACCATAACCAAGTGGTATTTATCCCACCAGTGCAAGGCCAGTTCAATATATAAAAATCAATCAAAGTAATATAGCATAGAAACAGATTAGAAGACAAAACCCATAGATCAGCTCAATAGAAGCATAAAAAGCATTCACCAAGAAAAGCACCCAACAAATCAGAAATAGAACGGTACTCCCTTAGCCTAATAATAGGCATCTATAAACTTATAGCTAACATCACATTTAATGGTGAAAGGCAATGCTTCCTCCTACAATCAGGATGTCTGCTCTTGCCACTGCTATTCATCATTGTACTGAAGGTTCTAGTCAGGGCATTTAAGCAAGATAAGGAAGCAATAGGCATCAGAATTGGAAAGAAGAAAGCAATACTATATTGTAGATGACATGATCTCATATATAGAAAATTCTAAGCAATTCCCAGGCATACACAAAACTATTAGAACTATTAATTGAGTTCAGTAAAATTAATTATACATAACTAATTGACTTGTTTTAGTTTGTGCAAGTTCCTGGGGGCCTTATGTCAGTATTTATGGTCACTTCTGCTCTGGGTCCTGGTTTTGGAAGAGCCACCTCTGTTTTAAATAGTATTGATCTGGATACTACACTAACTCCCTTGATCAGTTTCTATTCTCAATGTCACTTAAGCAAAGTATTCTCTTTTTTGTTTTTGAGTGAAAAAATGTTTTGTTTTGTTTTTTTGATGGTGCAACTTGTTTATTTTTTTGAGAGCTTTCTTTCTTTCTTTCTTCTTTCTTTTTTTTTACTGTTGTTCAAATACAGCTGTCTCCATTTTCCTGCCATCACTTTTCCCTGCCTCAGACATCCCTACCACCCTCTCTCAATCCACCCACCCTTTGGTTTTGTCCATGGGTCCATTATACATGTTTCTTGATGATCCTTCTCCTTTTTTTCCCCCAGTTATCCTCCACCCTCCACTCTGGCTACTCACAGTTTGTTCTTTATTTAAGTCGCTAGTTATATTTTGCTTCCTTGGTTGTTTTGTTGATTAGGTTACTCTTATAGGTGAGATCATATGGAATTTGTCTTTCACCGCTTGCCTTATTTCACTTAACATAGTGCTTTCTAGTTACATCCATGCTGTTGCTAAGGATAGGGTCTCCTTCTTTCTTTCTGCCGTGCAGTATTCCATTGTGAAAATGTAACATAGTTTTTGTTAATAATCTATTTTATTGATTATGCCATTACAGTTGTCTCCTTTCCTCCCCTTCATTCTCCTCCACCCTGCACACCCCCTCCAACCCACATTCCCCCACTTTAGTTCATGTCCATGTGTCATAAGTTCTTTAGCTTCTACATTTCCCACACTACTCTTGCTCTCCTCCTGGCTATTTTCTCCCCACCATCTATGCTACTTATTCTCTGTACCTTCTCCCTGCCTCTCCTTCTCCCCCTCCCCCATTGCTAAACCTCCTTGTGATCTCCATTTCTGTGGCTCTGCTCCTGTTCTAGCTGTCTGCTTAGTTTGCTTTTGTTTTAGGTGTGGTTGTTAATAACTGTGAGTTTGCAGTCCTTTCACTGTTCATACTTTTTATCTTCTTTTTCTTAGATAAGTCCCTTTAACATTTCATATGGTAAGGGCTTGGTGATGATGCACTCCTTGAACTTGACCTTATCTGAGAAGTGCTATACCTGCCCTTCCATTCTAAATGAAGGCTTTGCTGGATAGAGCAATCTTGGATGTAGGTCCTTGCATTTCATGACTTGGAATACTTCTTTCCAGCCCCTTCTTGCCTGTAAGGTCTCTTTTGAGAAATCAGCTGACGGTCTGATGGGAATTCATTTGTAGGAGACTGTCCCCTTATCTCTTGCTGCCTCTGGAATTCTCTCCTTCATTTTAATCTTTAATCTTTAATTACTTCATTGTAAAGTAATTATGATGTGCCTTGGTGTTTTCCTCCTTGGGTCCACCTTCTTTGGGACTGTCTGAGCTTCTTGGAATTCCTAGAAGTCTATTTTCTTTGCCAGATTGGGGAAGTTCTCCTTTATTATTCACTCAAATAAGTTTTCCACTTGTTTCTTTTCTCTTCCCCTTCTGGTACCCCTATAATTCAGATGTTGGAACATTTAAAGATGTCCTGGAGGTCCCTAAGCCTCTCCTCATTTTTTTGAATTCTTGTTTCTTCATTCTTTTCTGTTTGGTTGTTTCTTTCTTCCTTCTGGCCACTCCATTGGTTTGAGTCCCAGTTTTCTTTCCATCACTATTGGTTCCCTGTGCATTTTCCTTCATTTCACTTAGTGTAGCCTGCATTTTTTCATCTGATTTGCGACCAAAATCAACTGTTAGTTCTGTGAGCATCTGATCACCAGTGTTTTGAACCGTGCATCTGACAGGTTGGCTATCTCTTGGTCACTTAAAAGTATTGGCTCTGGGACTTTGATGTGTTCTTCTGTTTGAGCCATAATTTTTTGGTCTGGTCATTCCTGTTACATAGTGAGGGGCAGAGCCTTAGGTGTTCACCAGGGCAGGGCAACCCAGTAGCTGGATTGTGATGTTGTATGTGGGGGTGGTGTCAGAGAGAGAACAATGGAGCTTGTTCTGCTCTCTCTTGGATTTCAGTCCCCTCTGCCCTTTCCCACAAGCAAATTGTGCCCTTTTGGTGGTGGTTTTCAGGTGGGTGGGCTTGTGTACATTCTAGAACCCTGTGAGTCTCTCCAACGAACTCTGCCGTGAGGCTGGGAGTCTCTCCTGGCACCTCTGCTCCCCCTAGTGTTTTCAATTGGTGCTTTTAGGTTTTATTTCCTGGCACTGGGGCCCTGGGTTGTGCAGTCTGTCTCGCTGCCCATTTTTGCCTAGTTTATCTGCATGCAAATGTGTGACTGTGGTCAGCCCCACACTGCCTGTGGTCCTGGGTCTGGCACCACTGCCTTTTCCTGTCGTGACCCCTCTCCGCCAGCCACCCACTCCGCCTCTCTTACCTGTCTGGTTGAATGGTTGTCGGAGTTCCATATAGTTCAATCTGTTAGTTCTGGTTAGTTCTGTATAGTTCTGTTAGTTCTGGTTGTGTTTTTGTTTCTAAATCTCTCTTGTCCTTAGTGTTGTTTGTGCGAGGAGGCACAGTGTTTTCACCTATGCCTCCATCTTGGCCAGAAGTGTAACATAGTTTTTTGATGCACTCATTTATTGGTGGGCACTTAGGTTGCTTCTAGCACTTGGTCATTGTAAATTGTGCTGCTATGAATATTGGGGTGCATAGGTTCTTTTGAATCGGTGTTTCAGGATTCTTAGGGTATAATCTGAGCAGTGGAATTGCTGGGTCAAAAGGCAGTTCCATTTTTAGTTTTCTGAGGAAATTCCATACTGTTTACCACAGTGGCTGAGCTAGTCTGCATTCTCACCAACCATGCACCAGAGTTCCCTTTTCTTCACAACCTCACCAGTATTTGTTTTTTGTTGATTTGTTTATGATGGCCATTCTGTTTGGTGTGAAGAAGTATCTATTATAGTTTTAATTTGCATTTCTCTGAGTAGAAGAAAATTTGAAAGGGCCAATAAAGGAAGAATCCATAGTACAACATGAAGAAATTGAACAAAAGAAATACTCTTTCTAAAAATATCCACTGGCTGCTTATCAGGCTGCTTACTCTTCTTTATCTCAGTTTCCTTCTCTCTTCTCTCCTTCTCAGAAGAAAAGAAAAACCAAACCAAACACAGAACAGGAACAAAAAAATTAAAAGAAGCTTAACCATATATTGTGGTTGATTGAGCCACTTATGATCAACCAGTTGAATGCTCTCAGCTTTGATTCCAAATGGTTTATTACAAGAAAATAATTTCTTTTTATAGTATTTATTTATTTTTTCAAATACATCTTATTGATTATGCTATTACAGTTGTCCCATTTTTTCTCCCCTTTATTCTGCTCTGTTTTGTGCACCCCTCCCACCATCATTCCCCAACCTTATTTCATTTCTATGGGTCATATATACATGTAAGTTCTTTGGCTTCTCCATTTCCAATACTATCTTTAACCACCCCCTGCCTATTTTGTACCTACCATTTCTGCTTCTTATTCCCTGTATGTTTTACCCCATTCATCCCTCTCACCCTCCCTGCTGATAACTCTCCATGTGATCTCTGTTTCTGTGATTCTTCTTCTCTTCTTGTTATTTGCTCAGTTTGTTTTTGTTTTTTAGGTTCAGTTGTTGATATTTGTTTGTGAGTTTGTTGTCATTTTACTATTCAGTTTTTTAATATATTTTATTGATTATGCTATTACAGTTTTCCTATTGCCCCTCCTTTATTCCCCTCCACCCTGCACACACCCTCCCACCCATGTTCACCACCCCTCCAGTTCATGTCTATGGGTCATACATATATGTTCTTTGGTGTCTACATTTCCTATACTGTTCTTATCCTCCCCTTGTCTATTTTGTACCTACCATTTATACTTCTTGTTTTTGCAACTGTTAATTTTCTTAAAATATATTCTATTGATTATGCTATTATAGTTGTCCAATTTTCTGCCCCCCAATTCCCATCTGCCTCGCACAACCCCTCACACCTTGCATTCTCTCCCCCTCTTAGTTCATACCAAGGTTCATACATATAAGTTCTTTGGCTTCTATTTTTCCTATACTATTCTAAACCTCCCCTTGTCTATTTTATAACTGCCATTTATGCTACTTATTTCCTGTACCTTTTCTTCCCATTCTCCCACCTCTCCATCCTGCTGATAACCCTCCATGTAGTCATCACTTCTGTGATTCTATTCTTGTTCTAGTTGTTTTCTTGTTTGGTTTTGTTTTAGGTTAGGCTGTTGATAGTTGTGAGTTTGTTGTCATTTTACTGTTCATATTTTTTATCTTCTTCTTTTTCTTAGATAAGTCCCTTTAACATTTCATATAATAAGGGCTTGGTGATGATGAACTCCTTTAACTTGACCTTATCTGGGAAGCACTTTATCTGCCCTTCCATTCTAAATGATAGCTTTACTGGATAGAGTAATCTTGGATGTAGGTCCTTGACTTCTATGACTTGGAATATTTCTTTCCAGCCCCTTCTTGCCTACAAAGTTTCTTTTGAGAAATCAGCTGACAGTCTGATGGGAACTCCTCTTTAAGTAACTGTCTCTTTTTCTCTTGCTGCTTTTAAGATTCTCTCCTTCTCTTTAATCTTGGCTAATATAATTATGATGTATCTTGGAGTATGCTTTCTTGGGTCCAACTTCTGTTGCGACTCTCTGAGCTTCCTGGAAGTCTATTTCCTTCACTAGATTGGGAAAGCTATCTTCCCTTATTTTTTCAAATAAGTTTTTGATTTCTTGCTTTTCCTCTTCTCTTTCTGGCACCCCTATGATTCAGATGTTGGAATGTTTGTTTGAAGTTGTCCTGTAAGTAAGCCTCTCCTCATTTTTTTCCCAATTCTTGTTTCTTCCTTCATTCTGTTCTAGTTAAATGTTTATTTCTTCCTTCTGATCCTAACTGTTGATTTGATTCTGGGTTTCCTTCCTGTCACTGTTGGTTTTCTGTACATCTTCCTTTATTTCACTTTACATAGCCTTCACTTTTTCCTCTATTTTGCGACCATACTCAACCAATTCTGTGAGCATCCTGATTATCAGTGTTTTCAGCTGCGTATCTAATAGGTTGGCTATCTCTTCTTTGCTTAGTTCTATTTTGGGAGCTTTGATCTGTTCTTTCATTTGGGTCATATTGTCTTGGTGCATCTATTATGATGTAAGGGGCAGAGTGTTAGGTATTTGCCAGGGAGGTATAACCGATTTATTGCTTTGTGGCATTTTATTTGCAGGAGGGGTCTGAGGGGGAACGATGCCATTTGCTTGGCTCTAGGCCTGCTTTCAGTCACTTCTCCTGCTACCTGCAAGCAAATTGGGTCCTTTTGGTGCTGATTTCTGTGGGTTGGTTTGGTACATTCTAGGACCCTCTGAGTCTCTCCAAGGAACTTTTCTGTGAGACTGGGAGTTTCTCACACTGCCACCACCCCCATGGGTTTTTACAGGCATAGGTTTTATGGTATATTTTTTCAACACAATAGAATTTTACTGTTTTTTCCCCATTTAATATTGTCGTTCAAGTACAGTTGTCTCTATTTCCCCCAACATCCTCCCACTCCTACCATTCACACCTCCACCATTGATCCCACCCTCCTTTGTTTTTGTCCATGTGTCCTCCCCACCATTGTCCATGTCCATGTGTCCTCCCATTCCTCCTCCCCTCTAGTTACTGTCAGTTTGTTCTTAATTTTAATGTCTCTGGTTCATTTTACTGTACTGGAATCTTGGGTTGCACAGCCTGTCTTGCTCCCCAGTTCTTCCTCCCAGTTTATCTGCACTCAAATGTGGGGCCGCACTATCCACCAGCCACCACCTTGCCTTCCCAGGTCCTCCAGCCACTGCCTTGGCATGAGTCCTCTCTGCCCCATCTGCCCATCTCTGTCACTTCTACCAGTCTGGATAAATGTTTCTTCTTTAACTCCTTGATTTTCAGACTTCCATACAGTTCAGTTTTCTTGCAGTTCTGGTTATTTTTTGTTTTTATATTTGCTGTTGTCCTTCTTTTGGTTTTGCAAGGAGACAAAGTGTACCTACCTATGATTCTGTCTTGGCTGGAACTGTATAATATTTTAGTATATAGAAGTTAGTAATATTTTTCAATTTTTTTTCTTTTTTAAATTGAGCTTATTGAGGTGACATTGGTTAATAAAATTGTATATGTTTCTGGTATATAATTCTGTAATACATTATCTGTATATTGTATGTTCACCACCATTTATGCTCTTCTCCCTTTCCTATCTCCGCTTATCCCCCTTTCCTTCTTCTAATCGCCATATTATTGTCTGTCTATGCAGTTTTTTTCTTCCTTACCCTTTGCATTTTTCGTCTTCCACCCTACATCATTTCCTGTCCTTTGTATCTATGAGTCTGTTTCTATTTTGGTTTTCTTTGGTTTATTTTGTTTATGATATTCCACATGTAAGTTAAATCTTATGGAATTTGTCTTTCTGTGACTAGCTTATTTCACTTAGCATATTGCTGTTCAGGTCCATTCATTTTGTAGCAAAAGGAAGATTTCCTTTTTTTAATAGACTGAGTAATATTCCATTGTATAAATATATCTCTGCATTTTTATTCACTCATCTCCTGGTGGACACTTGGGCTGCTTCCAAATTTAGGTTATTGTGAATAAAGCTGCAATGAAAATAGGGGTGCATATATTCTTTCAAATCAGTGTTTCTTCAGATATATTCCCATAAGAAGAATTGCTGGGTCATAAGGCAGCTTCATTTCAAATTGTTTGAAGTATTTCCATACTGCTTTCCATAGAGGCTGCACCAATCTGCATTCCCATCAACAGTGCACAAGCATTCCCTCCTCTCCACATTCTTGCCAACACTTGACTGTTGATTTGTTGATGATAGCCATTCTGACAGATGTGAGGTTTATATCTTTTTGTGGTTTCAATTTGCCTTTCTTTGATGATTAGGGACATTGTGCATCTTCTCATATATCTGTTGGCCATCTGTATGCCTTCTTTGGAGAAGTGTATGTTCAGATCCTTTGCCTTTTTAAAAAATTGGACTTGGTTTTGATGTTGAGTTTTATAAGTTCTTGATATTAACTCTTTATCAGTTATATCATTGATGAGTATGTTTTCCTGTTCAATGAGTCATTTTTTTTCATTTTGTTGATGGTTTCCTCTCTGTGCAAAAACTTTTTAGTTTGTTGTAGTACCATTTACTTATTTTTCTTTTGTCTTCCTTGTCCAAGGCAATAAATGAGAAAAATGTTGCTATGAGAAATGTCTGAGATTCTACTGCCTGCATTTTCTTTTAGGATATTTATGGTTCCAAGTCTAAGATTTCAATTTTTATCCATTTGGAGTTTTCATGTATATGGTATAAGAAGGTGGTCTTGCTTTTTTTTTTCATATATCTGTCCAATTTTTCCAACACCATTTTTAACAGACCACTTTACCCCATTATATGTTCTCATCTCCTTTGTCAAACATTAATTGATCATAAAGGAATGTGTTTATTTCTGGGCTCACTATTCTATTTCATTGATTTATTTGTTTTTATTCTAGTACCACCCTCTTTTGATTAGTATGCCCCTGTAGTATATTTTTATATCAGGTAGTATGATTCCTCAATTTTGCTCTTTTTTCTCAAGATTACTGTGGTTCTTCAGGGTTTTGTGATTCCATATAAATTTGTGAAATAATTGTTCTAGTTCCGTATAATATGCTATTGGTATCTTGATAAGAATTGTGTTGAATTTATAGATTGCTTTAGGTAGTATGGACATTTAATGATGTTAATTCTTTGTATTCATGAAGACGGTATATACTTCCACTTATTTGTATTTTCTTCAATTTCTTTCTTTGGTGCCTTATATTTTTCCAGGTACGGGCCTTTCACATCCTTGGTTAAATGTATTTCTAATTTTTTTTGATGTGATTAGAAATGGGATTATTTTCTTATTTTTTTCCCAGAGATTTCGCTATTGATGTGTAGAAATACAACTGATTTCTGAACATGTATTTTATATCCTGCTACTTTAATGAATTCATTTATAAGTTCTAGTAGTTTTTTTTTTTTTTGGTGGAATCTTTAGGGTTCTCTATATACAGTATCATAATATTTACTTATACTCTTTTGTCTGTTGTTACTTCTCTTTCATTTCTGATTTTATTTATTTGGGTCATCTCTTTTTCTTTATAATTGTGGTTAAAAGTTTATAAATATTGTTTATTTTTTCAGTGAACCTGCTCTTGGCTCTATTGACCCTTTGTAAATATTTTTAAACCTATTATGTTTATTTCTGCTATTGTTTTTATTATTTCATTTTCTCTACTAACTTTGGGCTTTGTTTCTCTTTTTCTAGTTCCTTTAGATGTAAGTAAAATAATTTATTTAAGATTTTTCTAGTTTTTTTTTTGTGTGTGTGTGGTAGACTTTTATCACTATGAATTTCCCTCCTAAGACTGTTTTCTCTGTGTCGCAAATATTTTGGGTTGTTGTGTTTTCATTTTCTTTCATATCAATGTGTCTTTCTTTTTTTTCTTGATCTCGTTTTTAACCCTTTCATTGTTGAGTAATGTTATTTCGCACCCATGTGTTTGTTTTATTGTTGTTCAAGTACAATTGTCTCCATTTTCACCCCATCATGCCCCCCACCCCACCCATCCCCACTTCCCACCCTCAAACACACCCACTTTCTCTGTGTCCATGTGTCCTTCATACATGTTCCTTGATGGCCCCTCCCTGTTATCCCCTATTTTCCCTCTCCCTACTCCTCTCTGGTTGCTGTCAGATTCTTCTTAATTTCAATATCTCTATTTGTATTTTGCTTGGTTGTATGTTTTGTTTTTCATTTTATTGTTTCTGCCATTATGGTCAGAGAAGATGCTTGATATAATTTCAATCTTTTAAAATGTATCAAGACTTATTTTGTGGCCTAAAGTTTGGTCTATTGTAGAAAATGTTTTATGTACACTTAAAAAGAATATACATTTTGCCACTTTGGCATGAAATGTTCTAAGGATACCAATTAAATCCACCTGATCTAGTTTGTCATTTAAGGACTTGTTTTTATTCATTTTCTGCCTCTAAGATTTATTCATTATTTTAATACATTGTTTAAGTCCCATACTCTGACTGTATTACTCTTGATCTCTCCCTTTATGTTCATCAGTATTTGCTTTATAAAATATACTTAGTTGCTCCATGTTGGGTGCATAAACAATTACAAGGGATATATCTTCTTTTTTTATTTATCTTTTTATCATTATAAAATATCCTTCTTTGTCTTTTATTATAGTCTTTCTTTCAAAGGCTATTTCATTTGATATAAGAATTATTACCCTTTCTTTTTAAAAATTTCCATTTGCATGCTATCCTTTTTGTATCCATTTATTTTCAGTCTGTGTATGTCTTTTGACCTGAAGTAGGTTTATTGTACACAGCATATTTATGGGTTTTCTCATGTATTCAGCTACGCTATATCTTTTGATTGAAGCATTTAGTCATTTACATTTAAAGTGAATATTGATAGGTACATATTTGTTGTCATTTTACTATGTTATTTATATTCTTTTTTTCTTTCTTCTGTTTAAAGAAGTGTACTTTACATTTTTGTAATAGTGGTTCGATGGTGATGAACTCCTTAGGTTTTTCTTGTCTGGGAAGCTCTTTATCTATGCTTTGATTCTAAATTACAGCTTTTATAGTTATGGTTGTAGGTGATTGATTTCATACCAATCTACTCAGGGCTGCAAAGTTTGTGTTGAGAAAACAGCTGACAGTCATATGGGAATTCCTTTTTAAGTAACTATCTGCTTTTCTCTTGTTGCTTTTAAGTTTCTCTCTTTATCTTTAACCTTTGCCATTTTAATTATGGTATATTTTGGTGTGGGCCTTTTTAGGTTCATTTTGATTGGCACTCCGTGCATTTACTGGACTTGGGTGTCTTTTCTCCAGGTAAGGGAAGTTTTCAGTCACTATTTCTTTAAGTAGGTTCTAAATCCCTTCCTCTCTCTTCTCTTTCTGGTACTCCTATGATGTGGATGTTGTTATACTTGGTGTTGTCCCAGAGGTTTTTAAAACTATTCTCACTGTTTTAATTTTTTTCTTTTTGCTGCTCTGATTGTGTGTTTTCTACTACTTTGTCTTCTGATCAAATTGTCTTTGAGTATCCAGAGTCCTTGACTCTCCTGTTTTCAGGTGTCTTTTTTTTAATAACATTCTGAGCTTTGCTGGTACCAAGGTCTTGTGGTGACTAGTCTGGCCTGGGTGCTCAGAGACCCAGCTTAGTCTGTCATAGGGCTGAGTTTGGTTAATGAGCTATGAGATTGCATTAGGGTTGGACATCAACTTGAAGGTCACAGAGAAAGGATGTTTCTTCTTGTTTGATTTTTGTTTTGGGAACAGAGATTGGTTGATTGGGTATGAGAAAATTTTCTTCCCTTACTAGTATCAAGAATCTTTTTTTTCCCTATTTCTGTTTAGACAGCAGAGGGCAGTATTCACTCTTGTTAAAGAAGAAAGGAACTTAATCTCCACAAAAGCCATCCATTCTTTGTTTTTTCTTGTTAATACATGTTTATTATGACAAGAAAAGGAAATAAAAGGCATCCAAATCGGAAAGGAGGAAACAAAACTGTCACTGTTTGCAGATGATATGATAGTGTACATGGAAAATCCTGTAGACTCTACCCAAAAACTGCTCAACCTAATAAATGAATTTGGCAAAACAGCGGGATACAAAGTCAATATCCAGAAATCAAAGGCATTTTTGTATACCAACAATGAAACAGCAGAAGCAGAAATCAAGGAAAAAATTCCATTTGATATAGCAAAAAGAAAAATAAAATACCTAGGAATAAACCTAACCAAGGAGATAAAAGACCTGTATGCAGAAAACTACACAACACTGAAGAATGAAATCAAGGAAGACACAAACAAATGGAAACACATACCGTGTTCATGGATTGGAAGAATTAACATCATCAAAATGTCCATATTACCCAAAGCAATATACA
>PVKM010035217.1:0-15280 GCA_004027735.1 Carollia perspicillata | reverse complement strand
AACAGGAACAGAATCATAGTAATGGAGATCATTTGGAGGGTGATCAGCTGGGAGGGGGAAGGGAAAGAATGGGGGGAAAGGTGCAGGGGTTAAGAAGCATAACTGGTAGGTACAAAATAGACAGGGGGAAGTTAAGAATAGTATAGGAAACAGATAAGCCAAAGAACTTACATGCACGACCCATGGCATGAACTAAGTGGGGAAGGATTGCTGGAGGAAAGAGGGTACCGGTTGGAAGGGGACTAAAGAGGAAAAACTAGGACAACTGTACTACTGTAATCAATAAAATACACTTTAAAAAAAGAGCAATTACTTGCAGATGGCAGCCTGGCTTTGCCCTAATACCCTAGGGGTTCCACTGACATTCTAGTAGGGATTGCCAGGAGTTCCACATAGCATCCCAGTGTGCTAAAGACACTTGGACATAAACATCCTGCTGGGTCATGAGCACCAAGGGGCAGAGCTGCCCAATCACATCCTGTTTTGGCACCTCTGCTTGCTCTGGGCACCATTCAGAACCAGACTTTCATGTCACCACTGAAGACAGAGCAAGTATGGCACATGGCTGGCTTCAAAACAAAGCAGCCCACCAGGAACTGTGCTTCTTACCATGAACAAACAGGTATAAGTAAGATCCAGCAGCATTGTGTTCACTAAAGTGTGGCTTTGGACAAGAAACCAATCCCTTTTGATAGCAAGAACCACGTTCTGAGTCAAGACAGAGCGGGAGTGGTTGCTAGATAGCTTTAGGGACACTTTGTTCTTGGTGGCAGTTTGTTTTATTTCCACATGGCACAGGCTCGAGAGCCTCAGACCTTCATACCAGTTGGATTATCACTGCCTTCAGCCCCAGCTGGTCTGGCAGGCTAGTCCATTTCTCTTAAAGTCTAGTTCCTTGCAGCCAGCCCAGCTCGTGATTTGTCAGCTAGGGTTCTTGGTCACAAGCAACAGAGACTGATTTTGGCCAATTTAAGCAGAAAAAAATGCATAATGAAGACTGAGGGCACTCGTACAATTCTAAGGATGGCTGAAGTCTGGAGCTCTGAGGCCACACAGCAGACCTGTCTCACTGCTGAGGACAGCTCAGCCCCCACCGCTGAGCGCTATATGATGCAGTCACCTCTGCTGGTGGGACAGAAACACGGCCATTTCCAGTGCTGCCTGGAGCTTGGTCTTGTTGCAACTGTTACAGTTAACAGAGAGAAGGTCACCATCTAAAGTCCTAGGACCTTTGCCTTCTAGGCTTCTATTCCAAATCCAGAGCCAGCACACTAGTCCGTGGAGCCTGGGTCACACGTCTACATTCTACCTGCAAGAGAGGTTGGGGAAGGGGTCATCTGAATTTCAGTTTCTATAGTGGCAAGTGAGAGCTGCTTCCCACTAGTACTAAAAGGGTAGAGATTTCTGCAACCATGGACAACGGGACTCAGACTCCAGGTGGTCACAGGCAGCAAGCACAGCTTGGTTAATCCATGATGCCCTGACTTCCCCGGGTCTGGTTCTTACGTGTTCACACAGGATAAAAACCCTCACGTGCTATCCCTTCTGCCACATCCAAGAGACAGCCATAGTCCAGTCTTCAGGAAGATGCTGTCTGACTGGTTTGCTGCCCTTGAAAATACCTTTGTTCTTAGAACCACTGACGGAACATCCCTGAGGAAAAGCCACAGCACCTCGAGAAAGCCAGCTTCCTTGTGGGGCCTGGGCTGCAAGGCCATCACCACTACCAGGGTGCCAGGGCAATGCTGGGTTCTGAGCTGAAGAAAGGGGTGAGGGGGAGCAGGGGAGAAAATGTTTTCACAGCCTTATTAGGAAGATACCCAGGGATCCAAACTGCAATGGCTCTGTCCCAGCTGAGGCAGGGAGATGGACAGCGATGATGGAATTGGTAGGAAGAGAACTTCCCAGTCCACAGGGAGCACATATCAGCCCAGGCAATGCTAAGCTATGGTCTCATAACAACTCAGTCCACGGTGACTTAATACGAAGGTTTACTTCTAGCTCAAGTCTCACTAGGGTAATGTTTGTGCAAGTCTCTTCCTAGGATAGAGCCAGGAATGTTCTATCTTCAGCAATACCATCTATAATACATAGCTTTCAGGGTCAACCCCCCAGCCCCGCCCATAGGAAGAACACTGCCTTGGATCAGAAATGATGCCAGTTCCACTTGCATCATGTCAGTGAGAGTTAATGATGTGAGCCATGATGCACGAGGACTCTGAAGTAGACGGCATGTAGATGGTCACTGAGCATGAACAGCAAGATGCCCAAATCCCTGCCACAGGCACTGCATGTTACACCTGCACAAGAAACAGCATCACTGTGACACTGGCTAAAGAATTCTTTGATGAGGGAGAACAGCCCTTGGCCACCCACAGGCCAGGAGGGATGCTAAAGGTGGCCTAGCATGTGTGCGTTTTTACCTGTCACTGCCAGCACTAAAGATACCAACACAGAAGGGCCTTTTGGGGCCATCAACATTCAGGAACAGCCCTGAATATAGATGGGTCGAAAATAAGATTCCTCACTTGGACACAAAGATAAGTCACCCTCGGGGCAAACCCTACCTTGTCCTCTAGGAGTGCCTGCTTCTCAGCAGTCACCACAACTGAAGTTGTTGTCCCCATAATGTGAGAACTTGAAGGTAGTCAGAAAGGCCAGCCTCAGACACTGCACGGGTGCAGTCAGGATGTCAGCCCTACATAAGCTACGGAGCTGGGAGACTGCCTCTGGGAGCGGACCTGACCCAGGTCTCGATGGCATGCTTGTCATAGGAAGTCTGCAGTGACCCCATAGCCTCCTTCACAGGGAGGGCAGAGGCCCTCCCACCACTCACCGCCATGCCCGCTGCCTGAGTTGGTGCCTCATACACATCTACAGGGTGTTCACTAGTGCAGTTAACTGTAAGCCTCTGGCCACCAGGGTCACACTCCCAGGGACCTCTCAGTGAGAACACAAATGTAAAAAGAGCTGAAGTACTCTTTAATAAAGAGAAGCTACCAGAAGTCAGCTAGGTGCTCCCCACCAGGCCCTGCTTGTGAACAGTAACTGAGCAAATTCACTTTTGGAAGGAAGAGATTGCTGTGTGAGCGCTACTGCTCATCAGGAGAAACGGGAGAGACGGCGAGTGGGCGCATATGCAGCAGAACAAGGATGTAGCTCCTTCTGCAGGTGTGTCCGGCCTTCTGCTGGGAGCGAGCGTGGCCTCTAGAAGTACAGGACCCCAGACCCAGGCCAGGGGCCATCAATTTATGTAAAGCTAATTAGTAAAGAGAGACAGGACACTGGATCTTTGTAAAATGCTAAAGCAACAACACTTTGAATTTCTTCCTAATGACAAGAAATATAGACTGCGTATGATTATAGGGTCAGATTATTACCACTCTGATCCAGTAGAAGTCTTATCACTAAGGATATTTTCTGATACCATGCAACATGGAGTGTTATTAGCATTATTGATAATGGATTCATGTTTAATTCTTTTAGCTAGACTACATTAAGCATTTGGATGCAAAACGTAGGTTCCACAATACATATAGGATAGAGGGACAAGCTAGACAACACTAAACAGCAGTAACCAAACCAGTCTAGAAGGTATGACACTCTGCAGAGCAACCGAATTTGACCCCCTATAGAACAAACTTCCAAAGGGATGGATTGTACTAGGCAGAACCAGCTCAGGCATGGTACTGAACTGAGAACTGTCTGGACAGAGTCTAGAGGACAATTTGGTCTCATTCCATATGTTATCTTAAGTTAAGAAAAAATCTGGAAGTACTAGACCATTGCAGTAGTGATCTCTGGTCATCAAAGAGTGACATTATAGCTTGTCTACTTTCTATAGTAATAGGATGCTACTTTTGTAACAAAATGGAAACTTATTATAAATACAGAAGGGTCTGGAAGTGGGGTACATCTTATTTGACTAAAGCCAAAGACTTGACATTAAGTTCTCAGAAATGATCCCCACAAGTTCAGACTCTTGCAATGTCTGCATGAACATGAAGAATAAACTTGACTCTCTGGTTATAATACTGGAGATGTTCATGGGCAAATGCCTCCTAGACCTGTGCCAGTTAGAAGACAGCTTTCTTTCCAAACGAGACTATGTTCCAGGCATTCTAAAAGGGTGGTTTGTGGTGGAATAGTTTTTTTTACTGCTCTGAGTGTTGGACTCAGTTCCCAGCCTTAAAAACATAAATGCCCATTCCACCTACAAACATGGATGCAAAAGACTAAAAAATTGGCTAACTAAATCCAATGCTGTACTTAAAGTTACGACATGAGCCCTGGCTGGTGTGGCTCAGCGGTCTGAGCACGGACCTGTGAACCAAAGTGTCTCCAATTCTATTCCCAGTCAGGGCACATGCCTAGGTTGTTGGACAGGCCCAGTTCGGGGCATGTGAGAGGCAACCACGCATTGATATTTCTCTCCCTCTCTTTCTCTTTTCCTTTCCCTTTCTCTAAAAATAAATAAATAAAATCTTTTAAAAAATTATGACATGAACAATAAGGTTTTATCCCAGGAGAAAAATAGTTCAAATTCAGAAGAGTCTAGTGTTTCACCATGTTACTATACAGAAGAAAAAAAAACCCACAAGTGCTTTTGCTTTTGCTTTTTCACTTTTCCAGGAAAAAAGTATTTTACCTGTTTAGGATTTAATAATTTAGCAAGCCAGGAAAAGAGAATGCCTTTAACTATAAGGTTTCTAGGAGTTAATTTAAGAAAAAGATTCTCAAAAGATTCTTTTAGAATGAACAGTCCATGTTCTTAAAAGAATTAGAGATTTGGTTACCTCCAAATTAGTTCATAAGTTCCAAGTAATCCCAAAATCCTTGCTTGCTTTGAATTATTCAAATTTATGCTACAACCTATATGAAGAAAAATGTCCACAAATAGCCAATTCAACTGCAAAGAAATATAAACAAGGGGACTTGCCTTAGCAACAGGGTGCAAGAGTGAGAGTAGCATGGCATTTGCATGAGGACAGACAGAGGAGCGAGACCTAAGTGTGCATAGGAGCGAACTATGACAAAGAGGCCACCACACAGCAGTGGTAAAGGATAGCTTATCTAAATAGTATGGAAAAATAATGTTACTCAAGAGAAAAATAACTGAGTACCATACCTCTGTATGTTTCTATTCTTTTAGAAAAGCCCTTTGGCCGTAATTATTTTTGTAAGAGGGTCCAGATAGACTAGAGACCTAATAAAGAAAATAGAAAGTGATTGGGTAAGACCCTCATATCACAAACCTTAAGTCAAAAATATGAGTTGGATCAAAGTTAAGTTTCTGTTCAATAGAAGGTAACAGCGAACTATGTTATGTCAGAGAACAGATTGGAATCCAATATAAAACCAGTGAGGGACTATTATCTTTAAATAAGAGGAGTTCCTTTAAAATAAGACAGATGGGAACCCCAAAAGAAAAGGCAAAGTCAAGGATACCCAAAATGCTATACAAGAAAATGTTCATCCTCAGAAACACAAATGACATGATGTGATCCCTTCACACCCATTAAGCTGGCAAGTGCTAGAAAACTCGATTATATGAAATATTGATAGGGATGCAAGAATACAGAAATATTCATGCATTGTCATGGGAATGTGCACTGGGACAGCCATTCTGGAAAACAATCTGGTATCATTTAGTCAAATTAAGCAATTCTATTCCTGGGGGTAAAACCCAAAGTGTTTGTCCTACAGATAGATAGGGGCACATGTAGAAAAATGGTTTTCTCAGCATTTGTGGTGACAGATGGAGGCAATTGAGTGTACATCCCAGGAGAGCAGCAGAGAAAGGTGTGATGGCCACATGCCATTGAGTATCACATAGCAGATAAACAGACTAGGTGTACACATAATGTGAGTGTATCAGTTAAGACCTAGTGGGGGCACTTCCAGCCAAGATGGAGGCACAGGTAGACACATTGTGCCTCCTCACACAACCAAAAGAAGGACAATAACAATTTAAAAACAAAAAACAACCAGAACTGACAGAAAATCGAACTGTATGGAAGTCCAACAACCAAGGAGTTAAAGAAGACACATCCATTCAGACCAGTAGGAGGGATGGTGTCAGGCATCCAGGCTGGGTCATGGCAAAGCAGCAGCTGGTAGACCCAGTGAGGTGGTGGCTGGTGGAGCAGGTCGTCCCACATTCATGTGAGGATAGACCAGGAGGAACACCTGGGGAGTGAGACAAACCTCAAAACCCTGGGTCTCAGTGCAGGGAAGTAAAGCCTCAGATCACCAGTTTAAAACACCTGTGGGGGTTGAGGTGCCAGGAGAAACTGCCAGCCTCAAAGGAGAGTTCATTGGAGAGACCGACAGGGTCCTAGAACATACACAAGCCAACCCACCCGGGAATCAGCACCAGAAGGGCCCACTTTGCTTATGGGTAGCCAGGGAAGTGACTGAAATCTGGCAGAGAGTGGAGCAAGCACCACTCTTCCCTCTTAAACCCCTTCCCCACATACAGTGTCACAATGCAGCGACATGGGTTTCTGTGCCCTGGTGAACACCTAAGGCTCCTCCCCTTATACATAGCACACAAACTGAGACAAAAAAAAAAAAAAAAAAAAAAAAAAAAAAAAAAAAAAAAAAAAGGCCCAAATGAAAGAATAGATCAAAGCTCCAGAACAAATACAACTAAGTGACAAAGAGATGGCAAACCTATCAGATGCACAGTTCAAAACACTGGTAATCAGGATTCTCACAGGATTGGTTGATTTTGGTCGCAAATTAGATGAACAAATGAAGGCAATGCTAAGCGAAATAAAAGAAAATGTACAGGGAACCAATGCTGATGGGAAGGAAACTGGGACTCAAATCAATGGAGTGGACCAGAAGGAAGGAAGAAATATTCAACCAGAAAAGAATGAAGAAACAAGAATTCAGAAAAATGAGGAGAGGCTTAGGAACCTCCAGGACATCTTTAAACATTCCAACATCTGAATTATAGGGGTGCCAGAAGGGGAAGAGGAAGAGCAAGAAATTGAAAACTTATTTGAACAAACAATGAAGGAGAACTTCCCCAATCTGGCAAAGGAAATAGACTTCCAGGAAGTCCAGGAAGCTCAGAGAGTCCCAAAGAAGCTGGACCCAAGGAGGAACACACCAAGGCACATCATCATTAAGTTACCCAAGATTAAAGATAAGGAGAGAATCTTAAACGTAGTAAGAGATAAGGGGACAGTTACCTACAAAGGAGTTCCCATAAGACTGTCAGCTGATTTCTCAAAAGAGGACTTACAGGCAAGAAGGGTCTGGAAAGAAGTATTCCAAGTCATGAAATGCAAGGATCTACATCCAAGATTGCTCTATCCAGCAAAGCTTTCATTAGAATGGAAGGGCAGATAAAGTGCTTCTCAGATAAGGTCAAGTTCAAGGAGTTCATCATCACCAAGCCCTTATTATATGAAATGTTAAAGGGATTTATTTAAGAAAAAGAAGATAAAAAATATGAACAGTAAAATGACAGCAAACTCACAGTTAGAAACAACCACACCTAAAACAAAAACAAAAGCAAACTAAGCAAACAACTAGAACAGGAACAGAACCACAGAAATGGAGATCACATGGATGGTTATCAACAAGGGAATGAGATGAGGAGAGAGGGCGAAAAGGTACAGAGAATAAGTAGCATAAATTATAGGTAGAAAATAGACAGGGGGAGGTTAAGAATAGAATAGGAAATGTAGAAGCCAAAGAGCTTCTATGTTTGACCCATGGACATGAAGTAAAGGAGGGGAATGTGGGTGGGAGGGGGTGTGCAGGGCAGAGGGGATAAAAGGGAGGGAAATGGGACAATGGTAATAGCATATCAATACGATATATTAAAAAAAGAAGAACAAATAGGTAGTTACAAATTAGTCATGGGGATGTAAAGTATAGATGGGGTGTTAGATGGGTACTAGATTTATTGGAGCGATCACTTTCTAGGTTATATAAAAGTCTAATCACTATATTGTATACTGAAACTAATATAATATTGCATGTTAACTGAAATTAAAAAATAAAAAATTATGTTTAAAAAAAGACCTAGTGGGGAAAAGACAGGGTGAGACTCATTAGTATATGCACATAAGACATTTTGTAATAATGCAAGGAAATGTTCAGATATCATACACATCACATTGGTTGTCTATGGGTGATAGGGAGGGAGAGAAGAGTGGTTATAGGGAAAGGTAATATGAGGAAGGATCCCATATAGGCCAGTGATGCTCATATGCCATGAACTAATGGGCAAGTTTGATTAACTAAGCTATTTCCACTGCAGGTTCCCAAAACTGTAGAAGAAGCATCTTAGAAGAGTGTTGGACTCCAGAAGGGCCCTGATGAGTAGCGAGGCTAAACCTATAGACTTTTCTCATTTATTGTACTAAGATCTAGGAGCCCTTGCCTTGTTTTGTAATCTGCCCAGGTTCTGTCTAAACAATGATTCTAAGTATGGATGCCTTGACAGAGCATGTTTCCTGCTGTGCACACATCTAGACACCACACCCTGTTCTTTCTGTGAACACAGCCCTGTACAGCCACTAAAAGAATCCCCCTTAAGAAACTCTTGGTCTCCTCTTGCCCCTTCATGTCAACTTAAGTAAAGCCTGTTCTCACCACTGATCCCTGAATAAGATTCCAGTGCAAAGGGAGACAACCTAATGGAAAATGATGCAACCACATTAACCCCAGGGCATAAGGGACTAGAAGTGAGAGAAGGAAGATTTAGGAGAAGACAGATTTACAGGAACCTAAGTTGTGTGTTGTATTTCAGGGACAGACTTTGAAGAGAAGCCTTTTAAGAACCTGATACAACCATAAAAGTCCTAGAGAAAAACATAGACGAGAAAATTTCAGATATTCCATGTAGCAATATTTTGCCAATATACCTCCTAGGGCAGAAATAAAGAAAAGTATAAACAAATGGGACTACATTAAACTAAAAAGCTTCTGCATGGCTAAAGAAAACATCATCAAGATCAAAAGGGAACCGACTGCAGAGGAGAACATATTTGCCAATGATATATCAGACAAGGGTTTAATCCCCAAAATATGTAAAGAACTCATATGACTCAACACCACGAAGACAAACAATCCAATTAAAAAATGGGCAAAGGATCTGAATAGACACTTTTCCAAGGAGGACATATAGAGGGCCCAGAGACATATGAAAAGATGCTCAGCATTACTAGCCATTAGAGAGATACAAATTAAAACCACAGTGAGATACCACTTCACACCAGTGAGAATGGCCATCATAAACAAATCAACAAACAACAAGTGTTGGAGAGGTTGTGGAGAAAAGGGATCCCTAGTGCACTGTTGGTGGGAATGCAGACTAGTGCTGCCACTGTGGAAAACAGTATGCAATTTCCTCAGAAAACTAAAAATGGATCTGCCTTTTGACCCAGTGATTCCACTGCTGGGAACATACTCTAAGAATCTGGAATCACCAATGCAAAAGAACTTATGCACCCCTATGATCATAGCAGCGTTATTTACAACAGCCAAGTGCTGGAAACAGCCTAAGTGCCCATCAGTAAATGAGTGGATCAAAAAACTGTGGTACATTTACACAATGGAATATTACACAGCAGAAGAAGAAAGAACTATCTTTTGTGAGAGCATGGTTGGAACTGGAGAATATTATGCTGAGTGAAATAAGTCAGCTGGTGAAAGATAAACAGCATATGATCTTATCTATAAGAGGAATCTAATGAACAAAATAAACTAACAAAAAAAAATAGAACCATAGGCATGGAAACATGGAAAAGACTAGGGCGGCCAGAGGAGAGGGGAAAGGAAGATAATGGTGGAAAGAAAGGGAAGAGACTAGACCAGGGCTGTCAAACTCATTTTCACCAGGGGGCCACATCAGCCTTGCAGTTGCCTTAAAAGGGCCAAATGTAATTTTAGGAGTGTATAAATGTAACTACTCCTTAACAGTTAAGTGAGAGCTCAGCACTGCCATTGGGTGGAAAGAAGGTGCCGGGCCAGATAAAACTGGATTTGGCCCAAGGGCCTTGTGTTTGCCACGTGTGGACTAGACAAAGAACATGTATGAATGACCCACAGACATGGACAAAATTGTGGGGACTGACTGTGGGAGTGGGGTGGGATGGGCAGAGGAGGGCAAAGGGGGGGAAACTGGGACAACTGTAATAGAATAACAATAAAAATGATTTAATAAAAAAAGAAAAACCTAAAAAAATAATAAAAATAAATAAATTAACTACTGCATTAAAAAAAAAAGAACATGGTACAGAGGCCGACAGTATTGCCGAAAATTCTAGGCTCAACAATCCTGCTTCTAAATGAGTTCTTTATCTGTTAGAGCTAAAGTCAGTGCGAAGTAAGACATTAGCATCACTACAAATATCCACAGAGAGTGCTACCTGGATTCCATGCTTTTCTAGATCTGCATGTGTTGGCTGTATAATCACTGTGACTAGAATTCTCTCATACTGCCATGTGGAGTTGCATTTCATGTGTTTCCCAGACATCGAGCAGTATGCTTCCAGGACTGATAGATGTCCCTTTGGTCTGTCATCTTAGAAACCCAGCTGTTGCCTCTGAGCAGCTGAAGATCCACAGTTCCTTGGTCAGGGCAGCCCTTCAGGAGCTCCTTCATAAAGGACTTACTCAACTAGTTTCAAAGCACAGAGCTTCAGTAATTTACACAAGAAACACCAAATGTGGGAATGCCCCAGCTATTGGTGAAGATGCATGAACAACAGGTCCCACTGGCTGTACATTTTGAAAAAGAAAACTTTATTAAATAAAAATAATTAAAAAGTTAGATTCCTTGACCCAATTCCAACATGAGGAGGTCCCCATACACAAACAAACAATCCTTAGACACAAGCAGGTTGTCCAAGAATTCAACTCAGTTCTGTAAGTATCTACCTAGACATAGCATCAGATTCCATGGGTTAAGGGTTTTGTCCTACAAGACTGTTCCTTCCCCCTGCCACACACACACATGTCAGATGCCGGGTGCCAGACACATGCCCAGGATCTTACCGGTGCTTCTGACAAAGCGGCTATAGGTGGAGGTTCCAGTCACCTCCTCCAACTCAGAATAACAATTGAAAATCTAGATTTTTTACCTGTGCTTCTAGGCAACTGGCTATTAATCAGAGGTTCCCACAACCCCCTCCTTTGGTTTGATTCATTTGCAAGAATGACTCAAAGAACTCAGAGAACCATGTTACTTATTAGGTCACTGGTTTATTGTAAAAGGATGGAAAGTTATTGTAAAAGGATGGGCTGTTCAGGAACAAGCCAGTGGAAGAGATGTAGAGCAAAGCATGTGGGAAGGGGCTCAGGGCTTCCAGCCCTCCCCAAGCGCGCTCCTCACCCCACATCTCCACACTGTCACCGACCTGGAAGCTCTTTGAACCCTTTCCTCTTGGATCTCTGGTGGAGGCTACACAGGCATGTTGACTAACTTATTGGACTAGCAATTGATTCAGCTTTTAGCTCCTCTTCCTCCTTCCTGTCCTCAGAGGTAGGTGGGGGACAGATGGAAAGTTTCAAACTTCTGATGTGTAGTTGGTTCTCCTGGCAATAAGCCCCCACCCTTAGGTCCTTTCCAAAAGCTACCTCATTAACGTTACAAAAGACGCCTTTATCACTCTCCACATTCTGGAAATTCTGAAGGTTTGGGGAGCTGTGAGCCAGGCATGAAAGTTCATTTGAATGGGTGACTGCAGAATATTAGAATAATCAATACATACTAGAAGTATATATTTCTAATAAATCACAATATCACAGGTATGATAAAGCACGTTCACTACCATGTGCCATGCAGTCTATCTTGACCAGCAGACACAGTGCCCATGCTTAGGAAGGTATCCACAATTAGGAATCCCATATATTCAGGACTAAGTCCTAGGTGGGGAAGGGGTCTTGTGTACATCTACACATGAGGATCCCATCAACAGGATTAAGTTGAAGGACTGTCTTGGCCATGAACGGGCTTTACTGCAGGGGCTCAGATCCCACCCTGGGGGTTCATCTGATACCACTGAGCCTCCTGGTTTCTTAAGACAGCAAGAGTCCCCTCTGAAGGTCAGTGCCAGCTTCTCTCCTAGCATCCTTTCCCCCTACTCTTAGAGGAGCCAAAGCAAGATTTTTGGTTGTCACTTTCTTGCAGTTACAACTCAATCCAGACTAACCCCAGAAACTCAATGGTGCCTCTACCTCAGCTTCCATACAGTCAAATCTGTGGTTGAAAAAGCCTAAATTTGACTCGCCCATTGGGAAGTTCAATGCCTCCATTTCAGGTGACCAGCACCATGACCTAGTTGGCAGCTTTCTTCTTCAAGTGCAAATCCTTCACATGCTATTAGACTGAGGCTCTGAGTACCTGTTGTAGAAAAATCTAAATCAAGCCAGGGAGCCACCTGTACTTTACTACTAGGCAGACCTCAAACTCTGCCAGAGACAGATGCTACTTATATGATTTCTTGCTCTGTGAGCCCAGGAAACTAAAACCAAATGTCAGCTTAGAGGAGAACCAATAGAAATCAAAGTCATGTGAAAGACATCAGGTCAGGTCCTCTCTGATCTCCAAACCACTAGCCAAGTTTCATGGTCCCTACCAGTCCTTTGAGCTCAGTTCAATGAAAGGGAGGGCCTGGGGACATGCTTGTACTTAGAAAAGAATGAAAGCTAAAGAACAGACAAGACCCAGTCAAGGAGAAGGTGACCATGTCAGCAAGTGATAAAGGTTTCTTCATATCATCCCTGTCAGCCAGAAATGTCAAATCCAAAAGCCATATGCAACAGCATTTTTGGCCAAGGATTGATTCTTTATACATGGACAAGAGGTTAGATGGAATCTCAGACCCTAAGAAAAAGGGTATGAAAATGCCATATTCAAAGGCCTAGAAGAAACCAGTCAAGACCCAGGGAAGACTTTTCTGGAGAAGGTCCCAGTCCAATGTTCAGCTAAACATAAAGGAACATAGCTGCCAGTCTTAATATGAAAGTCTTTTTTCAATTGTTGGCAATTAAGGTGTCAGGTAGAAAAGAGAAAGATCAGGAAAGAAGACCCTGAAGAATAATAGGCATAGTGGAGAAGAGCAAGGCATCAGAGCCTATGTAGCAAGAATGCCAGATTCTGTCTCCTCATTGAGAGATACTTTGCAAAAGATAGTTACTCCTAGGAGGAGGAGATGTCAAACCTGTTGGGAAACGTTCTGCCTGGTTTCATGAGTTGTAACCACCCCCCATGGCTAAGGTTGAGTGAGCGACCTCTGGACTGTGAGCCACTAAGGAGAAAAAGCTTATCTTCCTGGCAGGAGCGCTGCTTCTGCTTCATCCATCTGTGACCCCCAATGCTTGGTCAGTTAGTCAATGATGGGTAAGACTCCTCAGAGGGAGGGGAACCTAAGCCAGACACGATCACTTGGGAGGTCCTCAAGGAAGGACTCAGGGGGCTGCAGCAAATAGAGGGTGACCCTTGCTCCCCAGCTATTCTGACATAGCCTGAGTCCCCATTTCCATCTGGAAGGAGCACTTTCTGGATCTAATCCACTTAAGCCTAAAAATTTATGGTAGGGGTGGTGCAGCCTTCTGCCAGCTAGAGCAGGTTCCAGGTTCCAGGGTAATTGGGCATAAGAAAGAATTCGTAAAGTCCTATGAAGCCTGCTGTGCTAAGAGTGCTTTCATTCATATGACAAGGGTCTGAGCAGGAAATGAATATGTCTCCCAAAGTTTTTACAACCCCCTTACCTGACAGACACTGACTCAGATTAAGCCCTCAGATTTCTTTGAAATGTTATCTGTTGTTTGATCCTTGCCGCCTGGCATTGATTGATGAGTTTTACCTGTATTCCTGTGTGTTACAAACCTAATAAAAAGCCATTGAGGAAGGGGCTCTTGGTTCTTCTCCTTTGAGAGGTTGACCACCTCTCCTCAACACGCGGATCATGTCTTGGTAGTTTTATTTTCATCCGTGGTAGATGGGGAGACTTGCACGTAAAGTTTCCCCCACAGAAACCCCCAGTGGAAGTGAAAGAGGAAGGAATTCCTGCCAGGTCTTATGAAAAGAGATCTAGACAAAAGCCCTTTGGGTACTCGACAAGTGAACCCCAGGAACCTTCCAGCATGAGGGAGGCCCATGACAGCTTCCAGACCTTCCCTCCAGTCAAGGACAATGTCCAAAGCAGATAGAACAGTCTACAGGCAGCTTATGTATTTATGAGCATATTTAGCCCATCACTGGGGCCAGTGCCAATGGACAATATGCCAATGGCAAATCAAGAGGAAGTCACATGGCTAACACATACATGTAAGTATTCCAGCACACTACTACCACAAAATATGATCCCAACTTAAACTATTGAATATGTGAACTAAAAACTAGGACTAGATCTTCAGTGTGATATTCCACATGGAAATGGTTATATCCTATTTTCTTTCATTGTGATTGTATATGTTTACTATTGAAAGTCTATAGTAACCAGTACATTCTTAAAATTTAAAAAAAAAACATACACACACACGTATATATATCTTCATCATTTGGAAAAGATGATGTTTCTAGTATGGGGAAAACCGCTTACTATATTCTTGAGACAATTGTCCGGATCCTCAGGAAAAGTGAGACCCTCGAATGATACCAGAAGCAATGAGAGAAGACAACTCCATGCAACCAGAAGATGACAAGATGTTTCTTTTGGAAGGTGGAGGTCTCCTCCTAACTATATGTGCAAACATAGCAGGAAAATAGTCCCAGGGAGCAATGGCAGAAGCTTAAACAAAAACAGGGTCTTAAAGGAACCCGCTAAGTAAGAACACACCAGCTTAAAGGCCTGAGCCACGGAGAACAAAAGAGAAGAGACTCCAGTTTGACACGGCTGAGGAGCCTGTGCCAGGGTGCTGGGTGGCCAGCAGGCAGGACCAAGGACAGTCACAGTAACATGACCAAGAGGACATAGCTAGCTTAAGGGAAGCAATGTCAAGGCTGCCTGACTGAAACAACATATGTCCTGACTGGCGTGGTTCAGTGGGTTGGGTATTGTTCAGCAAAATGAAAGGTCACCAGTTCAGGGCACATGCCTGGGTTGCTGACCCAGTTGGGGGGTATGCGAGACATAAATGATTGATGTTTCACACATTGATGTTTCTCTCTTGCTCTTTCTCCCTCCCTTCCCCTCTCTCTGAAAACAAACAAACAAACAAATAAAATCTTGAAGGAGGAGGAGGGGAAGAAGAAACATGTAAGCATTAATAAGGGGCAATAAATACCAAATCATAGCAATCACAACTA
>PVKM010035216.1:0-15267 GCA_004027735.1 Carollia perspicillata | reverse complement strand
GAAAAATTGCTGGAAAAATCAGCTGATATTCTCACTTTATACTTGCTTTGTCAAGAATAATTGTAAACATTCCAAGGTCTATATATTGGTTATTAATCTTACATGTTATTGCTTGGATGTTTCTTTGGTGTGGAAAGGTGGTGGTCTGCTTTTTGCTTTATTTTTGAATGCTCATTAATTCTTTTTTTTTCCAACTTCCAGTATCATTTATTTTTCCTAGAATCTAGATACAATTAACTGTAGCCAGACAGTGCTCAATACTACTTAAGCCTCATTTTAAGTTCTTTAAACTCGCACATCATTTGTAAACATCAATTCACATTTCAGTAAAAATGGACACTAGATTTGACATTAACAAATTTTACTCAATATTGATGTTAACTATAAAATTTTTATATGAAACACGTGGACTTAATATACCAGAATTTGGCCTTTATAAACCAGCTTACACATAAACAGTTACTTTATTGGTCCTAGCCTATTTAGTGTTGCACCAGAGCCCCTCCCACAACTTTTACTGTGTAAACAGACTTCTCCCCTTAGGACAAAATGAAAAAGTTCCCACCCAGGAAAGAAAAAAAACAACAACAACACCCTAACAGTGTGTTCTTTCGGTCAACACTGCAACTTTTATATTGGGTTAAAAGTAGCCCATAACTTATTTCTGGTGTTATATTTGCTGGTGATTCGGAATGGTCGTTAATTCCATAGGTCCCCCGCTGAGGGCGAAGGTGCTTGGGGAGCCCGGAGTCCCCCAGGGCCGCTCTGCTGGGTGTCTGGAGCAGGGCTCTCAGGTGGCGCTTGGCCTGCCTCAGTCTCTTTGCCACCTTGCGAAGAAGCCTTAGGAGGCCCTGGGCGACACCAGCAGTCAGGTGGGCGGGCCAAGTTCACTGCGATCAGAGGGCTTATTTGGACCACTGGCCGCTCCTTGATTCTTGGCAGCCTCTCCCACAGCCTGGCCAGGTCCTGGGCCAGGAGGCCTCTTGTGGTGCCTTGTGAGATAAGTTGGATTTCGGTGACCTGGCTCCTGAAGTTACACTCCCTCTGGGACCCCGTCCTCCTCCTCTCCAGTCTCACCCACTCTGTGGGCAGGTCCGTGGCCTCTGCCGCAGTAGCTGCGTCTGTAACGGTGCTGATGAGAGGCTCAGCGGCTCCCTTCCACGGGAGCCCCGTCCAGGCCGGTCACACGGGGCTGCCTCGGCACCCCTCTCTCCTTCAACCACCTCGAGCTCGACTGTATCTCCCTGTCCCACACTGCGCAGGTATTCCCGTGGGTTGTTCTCCTTGGTGATGGCAGTCTGATGTACAAATACATCGTCTCTGCTGTCATTCCTACTTACAAATCCATATCCATTTCTGACGTTGAACCATTTGACAGTTCCAAGGACTTTGGTGGCAAGACCTTTTTTCTCGGGGCCTTCACTGACTGCCGGGGCTGAAGAGGCAGGGGCCGCGGATACACAGGGCTGCCTGGGACAAGGGTGCAGGGTGCTAGGGCCTCGGCCTGGGACATGCTACCACCCACTGGACTCTTGGGTGCAGGGTCCTGGGGGACCACAGGAGCCTGCGGGAGGGTCGCGGTCGCCTTGCCCTCCTCACTCACGCTGCCTCCTTTGCTGTCACTTGGCACCTCCGTGGCTGTTGGTCAGAGGTTAGCGGGGCTGGTGGTCATGGTAGTGGGGCTCGTTCTCAGGGAGGCTGGTGCGATCTCGAGGCGCAGGCGGCAGCACCCAGGGTGGGGTCAGTCAATGGAGGCAGCTTGAGTTCTTGGTTGCCTCTCTTTGATAATAGTGTGATTTTAAATGAGGAGGAAGAGTAGTGAAGTCAAGTCTTACTGAAGATATGACATTGGAGCCTAGTCCTGAATGATAAGGAGCTGCCCATACAATAACAATTCCAAGTCAGGCAAGGCCCCAGAGGCAAGGCAAGAGAAGAACAAAAAAGAGGCCACCGCGTTGTAGCTACTGAGCCTGAAGGACAGTGGTTAGGAAATGGGGTCAAAGCAGGTATACAGGGGCCAACTAATACAGAGGCTTGTTAGCCCTGCCCAAAGGTTTGCATTTATTCTAAAATTAATTGGAAGCTGTGGGTGAATTTGAAGCATACATGTGATCTGATCTGATTCACATTTTTATTATGTTGTACAGAATGGATTAAAGGGAAGGGAGGGGCAAAAGTGGAAGTAGGCAATTGCAATAGTCCAGGTAAGTGATGATGGTCACCTTGAGTGAGTAATTGATTAACCTGTGGTCACGAGGCCAGAAAGTTGCAAAGCCAATCAAATCCAAGCTCCTTCTGACTCTTTTCTACTCTGGCACAAAAATCTCAAGATTCTACGATTCTACAAATGTGTCTGTACTGTTTTATGTGAGTGTTTGAAAATCTTTTTCATCTTTCTCTCCCTTAGTTCTTATACCAGATTGTCAGCTCTTTCAGGACAAGATCTGTCACATTTTAAATTTCTTACAGCATGGACTCAAATAACCCCATGCACATGCTACTGTCACCCACAGCAAGAGTACATCCCTGCCAACAGTCCCCAGGCAACCCCTTCATGCAGCAACAGGTAGCAGTGCATGTAAATGTCAGTCAGAGTATCTTTGTCTTGGATTCTGTTATTTTATTGCTTTGTAATTGCAAATGAAACTCTTCCTTTCCAAGGTACAATAAGCTTGATGGCAATAAAGGGGTGTTGGCTGCAGTTCTTGTGAGTCAGAGTCTGCTACTGATGATGCATAAATCATTACGATATCTAGTGCTAGATGATGGCAGATAATCTGCCTTGAGGCGAGTGGGAACACCCCAGGGCAAGGCTAGCACGGACCTGTTCTGCAGATAGAGGTGCTGATTAGGAACTTAAAATGTCAGGGCCCACACTGCGGTTTCAGACTTGGCACCTTTAATTTGTAATGTCCTTCTTCAGCCATAAATAATGAATCCTACTTAGCTATGATTGTGTCTAATTTCATATAGTACATACAATAGGTTGTCATTTTGTATACAAATCATTTCGGGGTTGGGGAGTGAGAGAAACGATGAAGGTGGAAAAGAAAGAAAAAATAAATTTTGATGGTCACATGTTTTCTTATCTGATTTCAGACTTTCTGAAGACTTAAAGGATTATCAAGATGTGTTATTTTTAAAATTTGGTTTCTAGTTACTTTGTGGCATTTTTAATGGATCATATAAATTAATGAAATTGCAACTTAAATCTTAATGTGTTCGCACTAAACTGTATTTAACTGTCTAATGAAGTTACTCAGTTTATTTAGCAATGTGAAATACCTAACAATCTAGCAGTACAAACAGCTGTTAATTTGGTAGTTATATGTTACAAGATTTTCCTCGTCCCTAAAAGTGGGAGAGTAATGCGTTTGAATAGATAGTAAGAACGAATGAATTCTTGTTTGCTGGAGGCTAGGCTGGATAATCACTGTTTTCCAGTTAGATTAGTTCACACTAATAGCATACAGTTGCCTCAGTGAGTCTTGGTACCCTGCTTATTCCTGGCATCTTCCTTTAAGTCATGTGTTTCAGGGGCTACTCCATTTTAACAGTTTTGGATAAGTTTACACGACTGACAGATAAGAGGAAATGAAACCAGAAGCCATTCATCAGTAGAAGGCATTTATTTTTTTCAAGGAACGTTTATCGAGACCAGAGCCAGCTCCACGGGCGTGCAATCTGTGCAGTTGCACAGGCCCGACTTTTCAAAGGGCCGCCGACTTAGTTGGGCCTTGTACTTTGTTTGATATCGTGCTGTCACTATCGCAAAATAGTTTTGTTTTGAACAGGAGCCTTGCATTTTTATTTTGTACTGGCCCAATGTACACATTATGTCCCAAACAAAGTCGCCGACTGGCATTCTGACGTAATGCAGGCTGATGCACCATCAGCCTATCTGAATAGCAGAGGTTAAAGGCAAGAGACAAGGCCAAAGGCAAAGTCAGGTCTTCTGCGAGTAGTCAGGTTGTATGAAATAAGATCAAGCAAAAATCCAAACTCCTTTCCATGACCCTTAAGACCGCTCTTAATCTAGACCCTGCCTACGTCTCCAAGGTTGCCTGCGAGCTATCTCTGCATTCACCACGCTCCAGCCACGCTGGCGGTGCTGTAAACACCTCAGATTCACGGTGCTGCCCTGAGACCTTGTCTCTGCTGGGAATGCTTTATCCCTCAGTTTCTCCCCTGGCCGAAACACCACTCCGCAGTCTAAATCAGCACTTCTCTGACCAGTCAAATTTGATCTCATCACATTTTGGTACCTGAAAGTTAGTTGGTTTTGCTGTTTCCTTTTTTCACTGTTTTTCTCCCGACACTAGAATGTGAATCCTGTAAACACAGGGGCCTTGGGTTGTTCAGCACAGTAGCTCAAGCACGTAGCGGAGGGCCTGCACGTGATTGTCCTGAGTGTCTGGTGGGTGAGTGGGTGAGTGTGGCGAGAAGCAGGGAGTCGGAGAGTCTAAGGAAACTTCTGAGAACAGTGAGCTGTTGCTCTGATGAAGATCTCATGTTTCAAAAAGTCTGGGACTCCTTTGAAGCTTCCTGATGTTTCCCACAGGATCGGGCTGTGTGCTACAGGCAGATGCTATGCATGCAGCCCAGGACAAATGAGCGGCATTCCTGACCTGTTTAGATTCCTGAAAGGAAAAAAAATGCACTAGTGGCTGGAAAATCCCCTTTGGGTACAGAATAAAGGAGATAGTAAAAGAGCCCTTTGATCTTTCATAACTTGGATTTCTTGAAACTTTAGAGTCATTTAAAAAAAATCAGATAAGTAAAGTCTAGACCAGGGAAGGAAGTTATTCCTGATTTTTGCCAATGTTCTTAAAAACTGTAGGGTTATCTAAATAGCTAATGCTATCATGAAGAATCCCTGATATGACAGAGTGCACAAATTACCAGTTTCTAAACACTGTTATTTTTTGTCTCTTCCAGTATAATTCTGAATCTGTAGGTCTAACTTTAGACAAGCAATATTTATATTTTTAATATTAGTTTCAATGAGTCTATAAATAGTATGTATTTCTAACTTGTCAGTCACAGGATCCACACAGATTATCTCTTGGGTAGCAGTACCTCATGCCCTCCTCCTCTCTTGAAACGACTAAATCAGCATTCTAGCATTACAGCATAATGTAAAATTTTACTACATGGGTCCTCTTTTTTCTCCCCTCAAATTCCTCCCCAAAGACCTGACTGTAGGTTATCCCATTCCATTCATGGGCCAGACTAGAGATTTAAAAAGAAATTCAAAAAGAAAATACTCCCAAATCAGTATATTTTAAAAAATCAACAGAAAAATCAAGACAGGCCTGGCTTAAGTTGGGGTTTTTTTTTTTTTGTATCTGATTCATTTTTTCACATCATCTCCAATTAGCTGATGCACGTAAGTGACTACTGTACAAACCTGGATATCCCTCCACACAAGTAAAGGAGGGTTTGTTTCCGAGGCTTTCTACGCTCCAGGGGCAGAACCTGGGGTAATGTAGAATTTATTTTCATGCTCCAATGCTTCACATTTGTGTGTGTGTTCTGAGACGAGAAGGTCCACATCCACCTGCCACTACACCAGGGCTAAGCTGGCCGTATCTCCCCAAGGAATAACGTGGTGTCCACGGAGCAAAGCAGTTTTGAACCACCTCACAGCCACAGCTTCCTGTTCTGGGTCATTCAGGTTCTCATCACGGTCTCCTCTCCCAGCGGGAACCTCACCAGCCCGAGTCCCCAGGCAGTTGTAACAACTCTGTGGTGCAAAGGTTCCCAGTGCAGAGAATGTGCTGATCACTCCTGGTGACAGCAGAGTTTTGAACTTAGCCAGCCAGCGGTTGTCCTGCTGAGGGACATGCGGGTCTCCGGACACCAGCACCAACATCCCATCACTGGGCTCCACGCAGTGCGCTTTCAGATAGGAAACCAGGGGAAAGGGGAGTTTCAAAGTGCTGGTTTTTTTAAGACAGAATAATTTCAGGGGAAATGAACATTCAGTACTGGAATTAATTCTTCCATTTATTCATTAGCATTGTGAGTTTATTCTTCCTGTAAACCCTTTGATCTCATATTAGTAGGCTTTTTCAAGGATAAGAAGATACAAGCCAAGGTCAAACTGTCATTTTTAACAGAAAATCAGATTTTTTTTTAAAATTTAACTTTATTAAGGTATAACTGATTTGTAACAAGCAACACATTTTTAAAGTGAAACAGTCTGGTACATTTTGACATGTGTATTCCATCCCTATTGCCTACTATACTTATGAAGAAACAGACTCGGAAAAGCTCACGGGTCCAGCTGGGGCCCAGGTGCACCTGGTGTCAAGGCCCACGCTCCGGTTCCCTGGCCTGAATTCTCGCTGGGAAGCAACCACGACGCGGGGAAAGTGCACATCTCCCTGACTCTAGCCGCTGATTTCTTTAGTAACGGGGTTGTGCTAAATAGTCCTAAAATCTTTTTTAGCTTTAAGTTTGTATATTGCATTCATATTTCTTATGCAGAGGTGGTGAATCTCTATTCCAATATTATCTTTCTAAATTAAATGCAACCACTATTCTCTGTAATTTTCACAGTGGAGCTATGAGAGTCATTAAAACAATTTTTTTTATTTCGGTAGGAAAATATTGAAGAAGATTGTGGAGTACCATGAGTCAGAGTAATCTAGGATCTGCAGGAAGTCCCTCAAAATAGTTGGTGAGACAACAGGAATTTCTATTTTCTCCAACAGTGTACTGTATAATTATTCTGCAGATGATCTGACTACAAATGTCCTAGCCCTGTGCTCACAAGAGACTTCTCCCTCGGTCTTTTGTCATTATGTGCTTTTTAAGCTTACTCATGGTAGAAGCTCCAATAGTTACCTAGAGCTTACCTGTAGTCTTCACTTCTGTCAGAAAATGCAGATTTCATGTAGGTATAGATGTTGATAATGAGATAGTTATATTCCTATACTTACACCTATTTATCTACAGAACTATCTTTACCTTTCTCAGACAACTGTGAGCAAGGACTGAAATGACATAGCCTAAAATAGTTGCAAATATATCTAACATCTACACATAAATGTATGTAATGTTTTTATGCAAATTTTAAAGCAAATTTGACTGTTCGGTGATGTGATTATTTGTTTTCTGCTTCCCCAGTCTTAGGAAAAGAAGAATTTAGACTCTTCATCAAGATTTTCATTTACACGACCATTAAATGCAAGGCTGCTGTGGCGAAACCATGAATAAGAATACATCTGCTACAGTGCCACCTGGTCTACTCGAAAAGTAATTGTTAAATCAAATTTAGTATGCGCTGAACTGTAACAGTCTGAAACACATGCAATATTAATGAATATTTGGTGGCAAGTTTTATGCAGCTAACAACCTATGATAGTCTAGGATAGCAGTAATGAGAAGTATATCAAAAATCACCTCTCAATAGAAATCAGTGTATAGGGCAAATTCTGCATTCTTGCTTGGAATTAATTTTCAAGATTGCTTTATAAAAATTTATCTAATTTTTGAATATCTAAAATATGTTTATGATTTCAGTATAACATAATGTTAATTTTGCTGAGTAACAAGACACCCCAAAGTACCTTAAAAATGCAAGCTTTTATTCTTTCTTATGATTTTGTGATTAATTCTCTTTTTTTAAGATTTTATTTATTTATCTTTAGAGGGGAAGGGAAGGAGAGAGGGAGAGAAATATCAATGTATGGTTGCCTCTCGTGCGTCCCCTGCTGGGAACCAGCCTACAACCCAGGCACGTGCCCTGACGGGAATTGAACCGAGATCCTTTGGTTCACAGGTCCATGCTCAATCCACTGAGCTACACCAGCCAGGGCTGGGTGATTAATTCTTCTGGTCTGCACTAAATGATGTAGGATGGTCCCATTCACAAAAAGGTAGCATATATACTGTTTTCACCTCGCCTTTTTTTAACTTAAAATTATATCCTGATGATCCCTTCATTTCAGATTATAAAGATCTTCCTTGTATCTTATTATAATTGTATAGTATTTTATCATGTGGGTGCACCACAGTTTATTCAGCCACTACTTTATTGTTGGACATTTGAATTTATGCTGAAATGACTAACCTAGCATCAAGTCATTTCATTTTTTTTGCCGGAGCATCTTTGGTATAAATTAGAGGGTAAATTCAGAGATGACCAAGTTCCCTTCGTAGGGGCTGTCCCATTTTGTGTTTCTGCCAACAGTGTACAAGAGTACCCCTTTCCCCCAGCCTCGTCCTCGGCGTGTGTTGTCGAAGTCCCACATTTATGTTCGTCCGATGGGCGAAGAACATTAGCTCTGCCTAGTTTTAGCTTGTAATTTTTTTATTACAATTAAAGTGATTGGCAGAACTATTTTTAATAGTAAAGAAAGTAATCTAAATTCTTTACGACAGGGGACTTTAAAAATAGGATCCTCACAGTGATACTGTGTTGACAATAGGTACTCTGTTAGGATTAGATGAAGAGGGATCCTTTACTGACACAATCGTATGTGTTGGAGATTGTGTGGGTCCCCATTAAAGGAAATTCACATTTAGAGATTATTGGAGGTGCCTATGAGATACCTTATTCTCTCCTTTATCACTTCCCCTTATGGGCTTCCTTCCTTTATGCCCTTACAACCTAGCATCCCATCAAAAAGGGGCTGAGGTTCTAAAATCCATGACAGTAGAACGTTTTGGAGTCAGTCCTTTCCTTTTTTATCTATTGACAGACAGGCCTTCAGACACAAGAGCTGAATTCAGTATAATGCAACCCTAGATGATTTCTTTTTTCATTTTTTTAAAGATTTTATTTATCTTTAGAGGGGAAGGGAAGGAGAGAGGGAGAGAAATAGCAATGTATGGTTGCCTCTCGTGCGCCCCCTTCTGGGACCTGGCCTGCAACCCAGGCATGTGCCCTGACTGGGAATCGAACTGAGGTCGTTTGGTTCGCAGGCCCTTGCTCAATCCACTGAGCTACACCAGCCAGGGCCTCTTTTTTCATTTTTTTATAATCTAAATTTGAATACAAGTTTTCTTAAAGATATACAGCAGGTCCTCAGAGAACATCGTTTTGTTCAACATTACTTTGTTATGATGTTGATGAGGTGCTGTAGGAACTCTTGTTTGTATCTGCCAGCCAGTGGTAAGATTGGCTTTGTATATGTTGTTTTCACTGAAGTCCCAGAACCCGTCAATGATGTTTAGTGAGGACTAAACTGTAGTTGGAATTTCTGTGGCAGAAACTAAGAAAGCTCTTTCTGCAAGCTACAATCATCTGTGAAATATGAAGTAAATAAGTAAATAAGTGTTTTACTACCAGCTTCAGTTCATTGGTATGTTGGAAGATAGCTGGAAGTCCCGTATTCAGCGGTGGCTTCAATACACCAGCGAAGCAGGCCTCATGCCACATTTTGCCTCTGGAGTAACACGGACGGGTTCCCGTTGCCGTCCTCCAGTCTGGTAACCACGGGCCGCCAGCTTAGCCTTTCCAGGTTTTCATCCCTTTACAGAAAGGAGGGTAATCATCTTAGGAACTTTATAAATGCTAAATTGAGTAGCATAACATATGTTTGTTATTTAGTACAATACTCAGTACATAATAAATAAGCAGGCAGCCCTAAGCCTTATTTCAAACTTTATTAACCAGTAAAAGTAAATGCCCTGTCCAAAGTGTTCAAAAACCTAACCTGGGAGTCCAGCTCTCACAGAGTTCTTCGGACAAGTTCTTCTTTTCTGATGGCATTGCTCTTACGTCTGGCAGAGATTTCAGCTAGAGCAGGGGCTTTGTACCAGGAAGATACTCTTTCCAAGTTAAAAGGATAAACTTTTTTTTTCTGCAACTCAAATAGAGGTGATATTAATTTGTTTTAAATGGCCATGTACTTGCCTTTTAAAGTCACTCACCTAACTCGTGAAAACATTTAGTATTGGAATTCTTCAGTGTAGTCTAAAAAGTCAGTAAATGTAAATCTTTTTAGTCACCTCTAATACATTTTAAATTTATCTCAATGATATTTTAAAAGTATTTTTATTTGTTCTCCAAAGAAGTAAGCACTATTGCTGCAATTTCTTCTATGGTATAGTTGTTTTATAAGGAAAATGAAAAATACAGCTAAGAAAATCCATTTGATTGCTTTTGTTTCACGACACTTTTAAAAACGCAGTTGCTTATATGTACTGAGGACTTCGAGTTGTCTAGATCTAAGAATTTGATCTAACAGGTGAGTTAAAGAAAAGTGGGATCTCGAGGCTAACCCGTGAATGCTAATTTCCTTTATTGTAGGGATCCTGCCTTTCAGGTGATTACAGTTACCAAGGAGACAGGCCTTGGTCTGAAGATCCTAGGAGGGATTAACCGGAATGAAGGTCCCTTTGTGTATATTCAGGAAATTATTCCTGGTGGAGACTGTTGTAAGGTAAAAATGAAAACAAACAAACAAACCCTTTAACCAAAAAAAACGAAACCACAAATGATGAGGTTTGTTTTCTAGTTCATCAGCGTATTTTTAGTATTAGTCCAATGTCCACTCTGACCATTTCTCAGTGAAAGATACCAAGGAACTGAAAAATAGACTTTTACCCTCAAAGACTTTAAACCTAAGAAGTGAATATGAAGTAAATGTGAACATAATAGACTTCAGGGTTATATCTTTTTAATTATTATAAGCTGTTCAACTCTTATCCTATGTGTGGTGGAGAAATCATATTTGGAGACATGTTCTCTATCCACTGCCTTGAGTTTGGATTAAGTTGGGTCACTTAAACTTGAACTGTATTTATTTAGCCTCTCCTAAACACAACATAAAATACTCAGAAATAAAATTCACTCATTTCTGAATTTACAGTAATTCTTCTTGAGTTTGCTGATTGTATCACTAGTTGTTCACATGAAAAATTAGATTTAGAATTAAGACTAGAAAATATCCATTTTTAGGAATTATTGGGCTGGCCAAAAAGTTTGTTTCTTCTCTGTACGATGGCTCTAGTAGTGCTTGGTTGTCTTTAACTTCATTCAAAACAATTTTGTTAGATTGTATTGTGACAGTGTCATATCACAGTGCATTTTTTAAAAAACTTACCAAAATTGGCAAATTTTTGTGTGGCCATTTTAATATAGAAGATGGAAGAAAATATGCAACATTTTTGGCATATTATGCTTTATTATTTCAAGAAAGGTAAAAATGCAATGAAACACATAAAAGAAGGTATGTACAGTGTGTGGAGAAGGTGCTGTGACTTATCCAGTGTGTCAAAAGTGGTTTGCAAAGTTTCACTCTGGAGATTTCTTGCTGGACAATCCTTGATGGTTGGGTAGGCCAGTCAAAGTTGATGGTGATCAAACCAAGATATAATTGAGAACAGTCAACAATATACCATGCAGGAGATAGCAGACATAAAATATGCAAATCAATAAAGTTATTGGTGAAAATGAAAAATGTGTCTTTTATTTAATAGAAAAAACCATATGGACTTTTTGGCCAACCCAGTAGAAAGTCTTACTCTGCTCTTCCATGTAAGAAATGTATGAAGCATGAGTTCCTTTTTCCTCTGGCTGCTAGGTAGCTCAGACCCAAATCTGACGTACAATACCAGCAATTTAGTTAATACACTGATTACTGTTTGCATTCTCATCTCTCTTGGATTTAATTGCCATTTTGATTGTTTTATTAATGTGATTATATATGTCTTCCATTGAATATTGCCTCCAGTACTTCCTGGAAATATACAGGATATAAAGAACTTAATATAATACCAAGCTGTCTAGTATGAGAAAGGATTCTCTTATTAGTTTTGTTCATGTTGTTTTCTTATTCTACTTGTTTTGATTGCGTAAATAGTACTACTTTTACCCCCATTCCTACCCCAAACACTTGTTTAGCAAGCAGTTTATCTAGTCTAGATTTTTTTCTTTGTTAGGAAAAAATACCGGTTTTAGTAATAACTTCCAAAGTAATAGAAATGATTTTGTTTGAGGCTTGTTGTATCTTGTTGATACAATTCATGTATCTTCCAAATACATGAATTGTAAGAATACACAATGTTTTCAATATTATAATGATATAAATCTTTAGCTATTGAATTTAAATTATTAACCAAATAGAACATATTTAAATGCTAACCTTAAACAAATTCAAACAAAAATGAAATTTTTCTTGTAAGCATTGGAAAGTTTCGTATTACTTCAGTTTTGAAGCTGAGGGGGGTGCATGTGTGTTCAGTATAGCTAAGGTGTTTCTTAAACTGCACTTGATATAATGCAATCATAGATCACAGTACCTAACAAGTGATAAGAGTTTGCTTTTAAGACAAGTATCAAATTGTGCTCTTGTAGCCCCATGAAAAATATTTGTAATTAAAGTGGTAAATTGATGGCATTGTGCTGAGTGACTCTTAATCAGCTGTCATTAGTAGCAGACTAAGAAATTACACTCATGATATATACTTTCTCTTACTGGTTTTCTTAGAATTTCATTTGAAAGAGTATTAAAATGCAAAACCCTGTGGTGAACTGTATTGTGTATTTACCACTAGAGAGCAGCAGAGAGTTATTAATGTTCTTTGATTATCCTGGTCCTGTCCCAGAGAGAACAGCCAAAATAAAGAAAGCCGTAGACAGAGAATAACCAAGTTTGCGATGCTTACCTTTATTTTTGTGTACTTCCTCACAATAGAGAGTTATGGGTGTATCTGCTCTGCAAATACAAAATGGATGCTCTTTTATTTTTTAGAAGTTTAACAATGACAGCATTTACTGTGTTCCAAATACTGAGTTAGAATGTTGATAAATTCCTAACCTGCACACAACTTCTGCGCAGTGGGAGTATTCAGGATAGGAAACATAGGCTGTAAGGTCATCCTTACTAAGTTGTTGAACTGAGCAGCTGTTAATATTTCTAAACGCATGTAGGTGCTTTGACTTCCTCTAATTTTAACATATTGCTTCGGAACTAACCATACAGGCAATCTCAAAATTATAGATGGATTATATTCCATTTATATCCCTAAACTTCATGTTAGGGAATTATTGGAACTCCAGGTTCGCTGCTGCCGCCGCCCCTGCCCCCACCCTCCACCCCATAGACACACACCAGTGCTTTTGACTGGGCAGATACGAAATGCAATTCTGGTTCAGTAACAAAAATATTATGCTTCTTTGAAAAATGTATTCAGAGTTCGAATTTGTGATATCTTGAAAACATATTTCCAGTTCAAGTGGGAGAGAAGATTACCCCAGCTCTAAGAGCTATAGGCAGCCTGTAGTTTGAAAACTACGGTACTGCGTGTACCGAGTTAAGGAAATGCGAGGACGCCAAGTCCCCTTTCGTCTCACTAGCTAGCCCACATCCGTCTGGAGTCATCGACGTTTGATCTCAGACCTTTTCTGGCCGACAACAAGGTATCCAATTGCCTCATCAACATTCCCACTTGGATCTCTTCAAGAATCTCAAACTCAATGTACTTGTGACGGGACTCAGAGTCACACCACACCCTCACCTGCCCGTCTCTTCCCAGACAAGCCCTCTTCCGGTGTTTCCAGTCTCGGTGAATGAGATCTTCTAGCTGCGCAGTCAAGAAAACGAACGGCATCCTAACTACTACTACTACCTCTCCCTTGACACCCATATCCAATTCATTCGCACATACTGTTGACTTTTTACTCTCTCCGTATTTCTTGAACCCACCCGTCTTCTTGGTCTCCACTGCCATCACCGTAGCTTAAACTGCCGTTGGTTTTACCAGACCTCACAATAGCCCCGTCTGCTTCTATGCACCATGCCCATTTTCCTCCCAGCCGATCCTACAAATCCTCAGTGGCCTTCAAGGCTCTGTATTCAGTGAAATGGGACTTCCGCTCTTGAGTTCCCTGGCTCTTCATCTCTGTGCTTCCAGAGCGACATTCTTTCAGTGTCTGGAGGGACCCAAGTTGGTTCTCATCTCATGTGCATTCTCTCCGACTGGGAACAGCCCCCATTCCCTCCACCCATGCTTTCTGATTTCTTCCAGGTATCATCTCCAAGACCGATTTCTAAGAAATGTGTTCGCTGCCCCCACCCCCCGGTTTTTTCTTCCTCCTGTGCTTCTGGATCCTGTTGCTTTCTCTCGTCTTTCTCCGTTTGGAATCATAAACTGTTACCCGCGAGTGTTTTACTAACTGAGCCACAAGACCGTGCATCTCCTAAGTGCAGGAATCCTCCCTGATTTTGTTCACAGTGCAATTCTTGGCCTTTAGTGTGGTGCTTGACACATACTTATCGCTCAGGTAGTATTTACGAGTGAGTAGGGGATGCCTTAGTCTGTCCCGTTTCGGAGATTTGCTGATCTGTTTACCGTTTTACTGCCACCATCTGGGCTCAACACCGTGGTACCTGCTCCCTAGCCCTTTGGGTCAGATTCTGGATAACACTGAAGTTTTTTAATGTTTTTAGTTTGTTTCTTTGTTCTTCTGCTAATACTGTTAGGAAAGCAGGCAGGAATCAAATGCTTTTCTTCAGACCTAATACATTATTATTATTTTCTCCCCCTCTCTCTCACTCTGAAATTGAGATGAGTCTTATAATTGATGGTATAATGTAATCGGCAGCATTGTTTACTCTTAATGATACTTAAAATAATGGCATATCTTAACAATTGATGTCATTTTAGATACAATGAAAGCAGGACTCTTTTTGTCAAACCTCATAGATACAGACAAAGATCGCAGAAATATAGGCACTAATGGTTAGCCGTCATTCACAAAGGACTGAAGTAGGGCATTGTTAAGTTTCAGAGGAGGTCTATTTTCAGAGTATGCTGGGCATGTCACGGGACTGGGATCAAGGCTGTTTAGAGAGACAGGCCGTCGGCCTCTGGAGGGCAAAGGGTGAAGAGACCAATCCCATTGGCGGAGCTAAAGGAGTGGCATCCAGGAGGGTTCACGTCGCTATGTCACACTCTCTGTCCTCCTTTTCCGTTATTATTTCTGCTGAAGCCACCTTAATTTCCTCTGTTTCCTGGACCTGATTAATTTACTGTGGACTTACTATGTACCTGGCACCGTGCTGGGGGAAACAGCCATGGAAAGGACACGGGCTGGCCCGCTGAGAACCAGTGCTGCTTGTCTGAGAGGCGGAGTTCACATGCTCCCGTGCAGCAGTCCCCAGACTGCTTGGCACCCTGGAAGGCAGTTTTTCCCATGCACCTGGGAGTGGGAGTGGGGAGACAGCAGGTAGAGCTCAGGCTGCTGCCTCCACTGACGGAGGGGGAGGAGGGAGATTGGGGACCCCTGCTCTAACGGCTGTCTAAAAA
>PVKM010035215.1:0-15272 GCA_004027735.1 Carollia perspicillata | reverse complement strand
CGAATTCATCTTTTCATATTTTGTCGGGCTTTGATTGTATTTTATTTATTTATATTTGAGAATGTCTTCAGTTTAAGAGAATGTATAATGATTATGTTAACTCATTCCAAGGCTCCTTTGGCAATCTCTCATTTAATTTTACACACACACACACACACACACACACACACACACAGTATAAATTTGAACATCAAAACTGCAGCTGAAGAATTCAGTTCCTTCAAAAATCTTATGTCCACAGCCCTGGCTGGTGTGGCACAGTGGATTGAGTGCTGGCCTGGGAACCAAAGGGAACCAAAGGGTTGCTGACTTGATTCCCAGTCAGGGCACATGCCTGGGTTGTGAGCCAGGTCCCCAGTAGGGGGTGCTGGAGAGACCGCCATAAGTTGATGTTTCCCTCCTCCTTTCTCCCTTCCATCCCCTTTCTCTAAAAATAAAGAAAATCTTTACAAAAAATTTCATGAACATATTTTCTCCAGAGCTCAGGGAAACACAAAAAACATTTGTATTTTTCCATGTGCCACTGGGTGGATTTTTCAAAGACCTTTGCATATACAATCTCTTCACCCAAGCATCCTGGCTCTGTGGAGAGCTCTCCTTTTCCTCATCCTGTTTCCTCCTCAGACCTAAGGCTTTAGCTTCTGTCTTTGCATTAAAATAGCCTTTAAGTAACCAAGCGCAATCCTCCACCCATATCCTGATCACCCAGGGAGGCTTCATCAATAGATTAAACATCTGTTGTCCTAGATTTAAATATCTTCTTCTTTTAGCAAACCTAAGGATTGTTCTTTTGTTGAAAATCCAGCTATGCATTTAAAATAATTTCTGTTTCACTTTTATTTAACATAATCTGGATGTATATAGTGGAAGAGCTTTTAAAATGCTATAGTCTATCATGTTATTATAAGAGGGTGCCTATGATTTCTAAGCAGCCTTCTGATTCTAAAACTTCGTGTCTTGGTTTATTCTTTACCTGGTAAATAGTGTGAAACTGCATGTACAATGATTTTAAAACAAAGGCCACCAGGGCTCAACAAATAAATTTACAAAACTAAGCTGCTTAATGTGCGTGGCAAGGGACCACACACCAATGAATAAATTTGCTGAGTAATTTGCTGGTAGTGAAAAATCAGGGATTTTTAAATACTAGCAAGGAAGAGTTCACATTGTGATCTTGCAAATTAACTATTGGAAACTAGCAATAACACAGATGACATCATAGGTCTGTACACAATTGTGATATGAAGTTATCGTGTTCATCGGTTGGAAAAGAGGCCTTAGTCTGTTGTACTAAGTGTCTGGCATGCCAGGTTTATTTAATAATCAAAGACCTTTATTAGCTTCAGTCTATCTGAACTGGTGCAATTAAACAAAATATTCAATTTTGCTAGCTCTTTAGGAAGCACGTGGAGATGTGAGGTTGGTGCAAATTTTTCCTTGAAGTTGGTGCCATGTATAAAAATAAACACAGAAAATGATTTTGAGCCCCAATGTAGTATAGAAATAGGTATCGCCACCCAGACCTCTAGCTTATAATATTAGTATCAATTCTTTTAAACTGAATTAGATATATTTTCACAATGTTGTGAACTGAGGGGGCAATGCCTCATTTCTCTAGAGAAAGAAACCAAATGATTCTCTTATTGTTGATAAAAAATATAGTTAGAGACTTTTCAAAAATGAATGTCTACTCTTTTCCCCCAATGATAAGAAATGCATTATTTTTTTGGAATTTCACAGAGTTAGGGCTCTTTAGACCCAGCAGAATTCAACACACAGGCAAATGATCTGGTGATTTTAGTTTGATAAAATAAACTGAAAAAAAAAGTAAATTTACCTTCAGTTAAAAATAAACAAAACATCAAGTAGTATAACTCCAAATTGACCCTACTTGTGAGGTTGAACCACTGTTCTATATTGTTGTCAGTTAGCTTATACTACTGTGTTGTAACCAAACTAGGATGTGCTTGATTAATTACCAATGTTTTAATAATAACAATAACAGGTATATATTAGGTGCTCAATGATTTTAAAACTTGATATTTTTCAACTCAAAATTATATGACTATGGAATATGAATAGTGATTCAATTAGTGAGAAATATTCAGACTGTATGATAACAGAGCTTTGAACAGTAATGAAATATTAACTTAAGGTTAAATGTAAGCAGTATAATCAGACACTACTAAAAATTAATGCAAAATAGGGAACTTAAAGGAAGGTATACTTTCAAAGCCCAAACCCTAACAGAATTACTTCTGCAGATAATGTAGCCAAAGATTTGACCTTTTAAAGAAATCATTCTAGAAGAGATAATCTTCTGAATTTTTTATAGATATATTTTATAATTTCTAATCATTTTAAATCAAAAAGTTTTATTTCTCACCCTGGCTGGAGTGGCTCAGTGGGCTGAGTGCTGGCCTGTGAACCAAAGTGTCACCAGTTCTATTCCCAGTCAGGGCACATGCCTGGGTTGTGGGCCAGGTCCCCAGTAGGGGGCATGTGAGAGGCAACCACACATGGATGTTTCTCTCCTCTCTTTCTCCCGCCCTTCCCCTCTCTAAAAATAAATAAATAAAATCTTTAAAAGTTTTTCTTTTCCCTACTAAGTGTTTTGATATTTTTGACATCTAAATTGTGAAATTTCATAAATAATCTTAATATTAAGTGAAGATTCAAAGAAGTATTGTCATTACCTGGCTATAGTATAATATCCTAGAACTGCAAGAAATTCCGAGTAAAAAGTCATGTGAAAGCTTTATTTATAGGTTTATCTAAACATTTTAGTAGCAACATTTATACATACATAATCAAACATGTTATTCATAATATATAAAAATGAGTGAAATTTTACAGAAATAGAAATTATGTAATATGTAGGTTTCTATAATCAAATATATACAATATATTTGCTTGTAGCTAATTGGTTAAATGTATTCAATATGGTGAAGTAAATATGAATGCTTAAGAAAAAGAAGCTTTTACTAACTATGAAGAATAATCTTTTAGATGTTCAATGAAATTGAGTGGGTGTATTTCATCGTGGAAAACTCATCAAGATTTGAACTCAGGTTCTGGGTGTAAATTCCAGCCCACTACTCACTGCATTGCCTAGGATGGGTGGTGCCCACCGGGTGCTTTAAGTCCCTCATCCGTAACGACCTGCTCCACTGGTTCTTATGAGGATCACAGGAAGCCATCTATATACACATACATGTTTCCATGGAAAATCATTATTCATATGTAACCTAAAAACGCACTTCCCAAACTGTTCACTCAGCACACGTGAAAATCCTCCATGCAATGTTTTTACATGCATAAGTCACCTCACCCCAATATAAAGCTGTCTGTATACCTTTCAAATAGAATGGAGCAGGCTTTAATGCTCCTTGCACTTAAAGTTGCATTCTTTTGCCTAGTACATTTATAAAAGCAAACCACCCATTTACTATCTTTTAACATATGAAAATGTTAAGTCTTGTTGAGTTTGGCACAGTAGTCGCTTCCTATTGAAAGAAAACTAAAAAATACTTTAAATTTACTGGACAGAAAATCATGCTATCAATGGACTATGCTTCAATGCATTAGGCCATTAGAATAAGGTGAAGGTTAATAATATTAGAATCATTACGTTTGGTGCCAGGTGGGTACTAAACTCATAGGGGGGATCACTTCATAAGTTGTGGAAATGTCTAACTTCTATGCTGCACACCTAAAACTAATCTAATATTTAATTTCAGCTCTAATTAAAAAATTTAAAGTATTTTAAAAAGAATATCATATTTACCATACTGCATTTCCACAATTGGATACCAAAGTTTCAGTTACACTAGACATGGAGAAGCGATCCCCCTCTCCACCAGAAGGTGGCACTGCACTCCTCATTGAGGACCTTCTGAGGTGGGTGCAGATCAGATCATTCTCCCTCTTGTCTGGGAAGACCCTGGGTTTTAGAAGATTTTATTTAAAATGAGACACACGTGATTAATTTCCTAAAGAATAATTGTACCCTTGTCTTTTTGGGGAAAGATGTGCACACTAAATAAAAATGAACAGCTGTTGAAAATAAAAGAAAAATGCTCCATTTAGAATCTGTTAATGTCTATCATTGTTCAGTACAATATTCTCAGATTTAATTACTCATGTAAAGCGCATTATGACTAAATGCGAAATAAAGTCTCTACTCCTCTCAAGATTTTTTTTGGCTTCTCCGTACAAATTGTGTAGCTTTTTATTTAGTTTTTAGTATGGAAATCCCACTAGAGTGACTAGTTTTGTTCTTGAATCAGTTTACTCATATTATGGTACATATGAGAGTGTCTACCTTTTGGGCATTAATTTTCTCGTCTCCTCCAGTTCAGTCTGATGGAAATAGGTAGGTACGATGAACATTAACTGGTGGGATCTCTACTTTTAGAGAACAAAGCTCTTTCAAATTACCAGGAGCATATAGAATGTTAAAAAGCTGGTTTCTATCTTCCTTAGGACAATTTAGATAGACTTGCATGTCGTTCTCAATGTGCCGTTTGCTGGTGACAGGAGGAAAGGGCGGAGTCTGCGAAGACTTGTTGACAAGAGGCTAACAGGGACTCCGCTTGATTATCTTCAAAGAAACACACAGGAGGAAGCCACTTTGCTAAAAGCACAGCTTTGGAGAAGTCCGCTGTTAAGTAATTGTCAGAGGTGGGAGTAGAAAATGGCAAGGGTGAGAAAGAGTGAAGACGTCTTTATTTTCTGTATGTAAGTTGAGAATATACTGAATACGCCTATACGCCAAACCTACCGAATGTCATAGCTTAGTCTAGCCTACCTGAAACCTTCTCAGAACACTTACATTAGCCTACGCGGGGAAGAAATCATCTAGCACAAAGCCCATCTTATAATAAAGTGTTGAATATCTCATGTAATTTATTATGAATAGGGCTTTCAAAGCACCATGAAGTCAAAATATCATAAGCCAATCCATCATAAGTCAGGGGTGATCTCTAAGTTTACCTGATATTATGATCATGAACTTTTACTGAGAGCTTATTCAATATAGACATTGAACATTATGGTCCTGTAGACGTTGAAAGAATAAAATTAATTTCATATCTGTCTATATATTTCTACACTGAAATAATTTCCTTTTTCTGTTAAAAATAACAAAGTTTACCATTTCATTGGGTAAAAGTTGCATAGTCCCATTTATATCACTCAAATACAAGTTTTTGATTCCATTTGTCAAGTACTATGAAGAAGTAACAAGCATTTATTTTATTTTATGTGCGTAGCTACCTGTAAAGATAGACCTATACAATCCATTTTCTTATATTGTGTGATAGACAAGAGCAGTTCTTCGTGAATTTGATCAAGATTATACAGTCCATCCTGAGAATGGTTGTATTTAAACTCTGAAGTGGAACTTTATACCTTTTTATTTTAATTGCACACAAATTAGTCATCAGCTATTTACATTACTGTTGGGGTTCTGAGAGGTTCTGAGGTCCCCGTCTTGTATTTCCATATTTAGCTGCAGATAACTGTGGATTATTGAGCCTACCTACACACCGTGACGTTTTTGTAGTTATTTGCTTTTACAACAACCCCATAAAGGGGAGATAATTATCCACATTTTACATCTAAAAGTAAAAACAAAACCCCTGAGTCTCAGCAAGCTTTAAACCCCTTGCCCAACGGAAAGAATATTTCCCAGACACCTCTGACTTGCTCTGCCATGCTCCACCACCTCCAGTCAGTCAGTGTGATTCGCATGGTAGGTGTTCCCTCTTAGAAACACTCTTAATCCCGACACGACCACCCTGGGCTACATTTGATGATTCATTATTTGCAGGTGTGGAGAAAGAAAAAAATGAGTCTCCTAAGTCCCTGAGCAAATTAAAAGGGACAAAAATACAGAGATCCTATGACTCCAAGTTCAAGGCTCATTCCACTGTCCCAAGCCTGCCGTGCTTTTCCACATGGCCTTCCTGAAGAACAGTGTGCTCATTCAGAAACTGCATAATGGTTCTAGCTGGGTAAGTGTGCATTTAGGAGTCAGAAATCAGTTTCAGTTTGCTGGAGCCTGCGGGTACATATTATGATGTGGTACTGCAGGAATGCATTAGGGAAGAGAATGGGGAAAAACGTAGACCTCGAGTGTAAAAGGGATTAGCAGAGGACAGGCAGTAAGCTTTTTCTGACGAACAGTTTCCCAGTTATTAGTCTCCCAGGCAGGTACCATTTCTAATGGTCTTTTCCAACAATGTGGTCTTCATGCTATTTCCTCATAATCTAAAATTGATGAGAAGGAAAGGGATATCAGGGTCACGATGAAACGGCTCAAGGTGCACACATTCAGAGAATTCTGTTACCAGGAAAAAAATCAGGTTGTCTCATGATAATTATCCCTGAACACTCCAAAACTTAAATCAGAGAAGCATCCACTCAGAAAGACTTCTGCTGTAGAAGGATGAAGACTATGTTGCATTATGGGTAATTTAGGGAGGCACAAATTAAAAATAAGGATCGGGACCCAAAAAGCTTCTGAAAATTGAGTCGAAGGATTACATGGTCCTTCGACACACATCAGGATTGCAATATATTTGACGTTCAGCCCCGTCTAGGCATTTTTCTGTATGGTAAAATGTTTTTAAGCTACAATCGTATACAGACATAAAATGTTGTGTCACAGAAGTGTTGCACATACAGTGCCTAAGGCTAAATAGCATGAGAGAACCTAAACAGGATCGAGGATTATAAACTTAGAAATGCATAAAACAAGGCAGGCACATTGAAAATTATTATACTTGTTAGATTTCTTGTCGTTATTTAGTTTAACCTTTAAAATAACCTTCTGAGTTAGGAGTATCTGGCCCCAAATTAAAAATAAGTACATAAGTAAATAAAATCAGATGGCATTCACTGGCCGTTCGGATCTAGGATTCAAGTCCAAATCTGTCCAAGGCCGAATCCTTTGCCTCTAATCACCTCCCTCTCTCCTCACTTCATGCTCACGCTGCCCCTCCACCCGTGTGCCAGGCGCCGCGGTGAGGAGAAGAGGGCATGAGAGTCAACACCGACTCGGTGCCACAAACTGCAGGGGAGACGATAGGACGGAAGGCAAACCGAAAATTCTCTCGCTCTGGAAAGCAGGTTTCGAGGAACCACCCCTGAATAACAAACTGCAAATTATACCCCATTTTGAATACATTATTAATGTGGTTAATAAAAATCATTCTCATGCACCTTGGAAACGTTTCCTGGCCATCGAGTTTCCCCCTGGATTCCATTCATTCGTCCACTTGATGTAGATCCGTTAGGTGCCCACTATGGTCCTCCACTTGGAAGGGGATTCTGAACCTCATCTGTAGCGTGAATACGGCCTAAGGATGGTACGAGTATTGGGCGACCAGCGCCGAGCCCATGCACAGATCCTGTGCCGAGGAATCGCTGGGCCTTCCAGAGATGGAGAGAGGGGGAGGGTGGAGCGAAGGGAGCAGGGGGACCCCAGGCAGGGACTGAGTACAGAGGACTTACTGTTGCTTTTCATTGATAGTATCTTCAAATTTTATTTCTCTATGTGTGAAATGTATTAGGAATAGAGATGTGTTCCATCACATGAAAGTAATACTGTAATATGCTATCAATAAAATATTAGGTATCTATTATTAAATCATTGGCCTAAATTTTCTGAAATATTAATATCAGCTTTTCAACCATTGATGCTGGTCGCTTGTGATATTTTTATAGGGTTTAACTAGAGAGGTAATGTTTTATTTTTAAGGCTTATACTTCCTTTTACACAGCAATATTAATGGAAATGTGCAAAAGCACTTAATATATAAACATACAGGCTTAATAAGTATTTTAAAGTTTAATTTAAATGGCTTTTTAAGGAGGGGAAGGAGCTGTTTGATTAGTCTCTTATTGTTCTATAGTTAATTGGTCCTAAAATATAATTACAATTCTGAAATAGAATTACGCCCTACCTGAAAACTTTAGTGAAAACTAAGTGGAGCCTTAGAACAATTCTGGCTTGGGAAACGTTTGCCCTGGCCCTTCTCTCCGTGAACCGAAGGCAGCCTTTCTGGGGCTGCGAGGCTGCTCCGCTTTCTACTCCCTGCCGTGGCCACATCAGAGCTCTGCCTCTGCCCGGTCCTCCCTTAGCGCCTCCGACCCAGGGTCCCTGGGAGAACTTGCAGCCCCAGTGGCAGGCAGCTCCTCTTACCTTGAAAGGAAGCACCGAGACAGAGAAATACAGTTGCCGGGCATAGGAAGCAGGAGGCGAAAGTGGGCTGTTCCCCTTTCTATCGTTGGGCAGTAGAAAGCATTCTATCATGTGTGGCTTAATCCTAAATTAAAATAAGGTTTATTGGGCCAGCCTGCTGTATAGGAAACGTTAAGATACTGAATCCTGTACAGTGGCAACATGAGTTGGACAACCAAAGGCCAGTTATCTCTGAAGACGTGGGAGGTGACGGGTGGCAGACAGTGGTGAAGACCGCAGCTCTGCTGGTGGCCTGCCTGTCCTCACCGGAGGAGCTCACTGAGGCACCTCCCTTCACAGGTCCCTGACACGCGTGAGAGCCTCTGCTTCCCGTCACTCACAATTCCCCTTCTCTGCGGTTCCAAGGATATCGAACGATAATACAGCAAAACTTGCAACACTGGCCATTTTCTTACAAACCGCACACTGGTTAACTTGAAAGTTTAGAGTACCAAGAATACAGTGCATTTGAAACACTATGGTGCTCAGAAAAGGCGCTGAATTCACACGTGGCTCAGATCACCTCTCGGGCATCTGCGTACCTCTGCCAACAGAACCCAGGTGTCCGACGTCCCCTGCAGAGCCTGGATCACCTGCCGCTTCCACTTCCGTGCCTGACCCACTGCGTGCGCGTCCACTCCACTGCAGCCCCATGGTCGCCCGGGCCGCCTCGCGATCCTCCACGTGCCGAACAAATTCTGGCCTCCGTATCTTTGCGCTTGCTCTTTTCCTCTTCCGGATTCTGAGCCCAGGCTTTTTGGGTCTGAGGCTCCTTCTCATCTTTCCGGGTTATAGTCAAACATCACCTTCTCTGAGAAATTGTTCCTGGCTTTATCTAAAGAGGTCAGCCATCCCTCACTGTCATAGCACCTTATTATTTTACATTAGACAACGTATCTCAATCCAGAGATGCCTTGTTATGTCTTTACATAGTATGTATTTGTATATTCTGTCTCTTCACTAACACGTTACCTCCAAGAGAGCAGGAACCTTCCTGATGCTGTATTTCAGTAGACCCTCAGCATCTAGACTTGGTTCCATTATCAAGAGGTGTCTGAATAAAACTTTCCTCCATTGACAGGTTCGTTTATGGGTAACTGATAAGCTCCTTATAAATTAGTAATACTCTTTTACTGATAAGTGATGGCTTCTCCATAGCATTCTGAGGTCCAAATTTATGACCTGCAGTTCAAAAATTTATATGATGTAATTAGTTTAGATATTACTCTTGCTTCCATCATGAGTGAAATACATATGAATGAGTAAATGAATAAATTAATTAATGAAGCAATATAGAAGAGTCAGAATCTTAGGAAAATAATTTCTTCTTTCAACGCTGATATCCAGGAGGAAGACCTTTGTTAAGGTGACATGGTGACCTGAAGAATTTTAATTTGACTCTGGGGGTGGTGGTGGTATTGATTTGGTCTTTATTAGTAAATTGTGGTAATAAAAGGATCCGAAGTAGTTAACTCTCACACAGTCACACCTCGGTACTTGTTGGCTTCAGAACTCATCAAACCTGTACTCATTGAATTTTGACGAGAAAATAATGCTTCAGCACTCCGGGCTTGCTTGGGACCAGCCGTATTTGCTCAAACTTGTATGAGTCACCACATCGTCCAGCAAAAGAAAATGCTGCATCGCTCATCGCTTGTTCGGTACTTGGTGGTTTCAGCACACGTCAGGAGTTCCGGAACAAATTGACGAGTACCGAGGTACTACTGTCATTTCACGAACCATCTCCATCTCGGAAACGGTCACATGCTCACAGTGAAATTGGAAACAGTGAGTCTGAGCCAGGTCCCGTCCCATTAATTCCAAATAAAGTTGAGACATCATCAGGGAGCTGACTTGTGGGTGATAAGCACGTTTGACAAGCAATACGTGTTTCTGTCTCATTGAGAAAAGTGCTTAACCTCCAGGGTATAATCAACAAATAGAGTCGGGCCCTCTTCAATGATTAAAAACAGCAACGACTTGCCATCAGCTGTGGATGCTGGGCACGTCACTTGGGGAAGGCGCAGGAGATTGCACTGAGACCTGCACTGGTCTGTTTCACCGCAGAGGTCTGGGTTTCCCAGTCTCCAAACTCAGCAGGGTCTAGTCCACCTTTCCTGTCCAGTGGATGGATCCTGTTGTCCACTGGACAGAAAAGGTAAATAAAATAATTGGGGACTTAATTTATTAATTCCAATATCACCCTTCCTCTAATTTGGAAGCAAAAATAACAAATTAATCAACAGACCTCTCATTTAATTTCAACATGTAAATGTCTCCAGTGGCAGAAAATGGTTAATTCTTCACATGTAAAAGAAAACTTAATAATGAAAAGTTTTTCTCCATAAAAATTTCAAGTTGGCTTCCTAGTGCCTTCGAATGGAATAGTGTCTACTTTCAATGAGAGGCCTGTAACTCAAAAGAAGACATCGATCAGTGTTAATTTTACAGTTTGTATGTTTGGCTGTTTTATAGGTCAGTATTAAAGGCCCAGGATTCCCACACTGTGAATGAAGTATTCGTATTGGAACTGTCCTGGGAGTCTCCATAGACCCAAGAGACTTGCCCATTTGTACCAAATGGACGGGCGGCATCCGTCGCAGAACTATTGAAGTTTTACTTTTAAATTCAGGCAGAAATGCTGATATTGTCTGCATTACTTTAAACACAGTTTCTTGCTTTTTTTTTTAAACCTATGAAATTCCATCTAGTCCAGTACATATAACTGTCTCAGGAAATTCCTTTGAGAAAAATAGGCACAGGTAAAAGCCTATATATGTATACACACACACATATATATAGGCTTTTGTAATATATATATCATATATATATTTCATATATATATACACACACATATATAAAATAAAACTTTAGAGCAAGCTGGGAACTGCATGGAACCTGTCAGTATGTCAACCTGAAAAACACCTGCCTTTGCCTGTATCTTTGTGCAATGCATTCCTATTGAGAATATGAAACACAGTCATTGCATTTATAATTTTGCCCAAATTTTATTTTGATTATGTAATAGCAGATCCTAAAGGAAATGAATGGCTACATTTTTCAGTGTACTAATGGATGACTATGGTGCTTTCAATTCTTTTTTTTTTTCTTTTACATTTTACTTTTCCCAAGAGCCAAATTAAATTTTACTTACATGTTTTCTTTTAAAACATGAGTTTGAAAGAAAACTAAAGAAAAAGAAGTAACAGCAATGATAGTTTTATTCACTTACATGAACATGAAAATATTGTGCCTTTACTTGCTATCACACAAAAGAATTAAAATTATATTATCCTTATTCATAGCCATATGCTAAGCACATATTTCTTTAAATTTTGGCTGTGAATGCAAAAAGAGGAAAATACCTCAACCATACTTAAGCAAAATGGATTATTGGGCTGACATAAATTGTAGAAGATTCCCATTTAGAAGAACCAGAGGTTTAAAACAGTTGGATTTTCTCTTTACCTCTCCATTTTTGCTGTGTGCCAGCCAAATTATCTCAGATTGTGTTTTTTAAGGCTAAAATCGTGAATTCTGACATTCTTGGTGCTTGTACCCTCATGGCTTTCTGAACAGAAAGGAAAAAAATCTAATTTTCCTGTATTGGGTCACAGGCCCACAATTGGTCTAGCCATTATGACTCCAAGAATATGATATCATGTTAGGCCTAGTCCTTGGTCAGGGGGCATCATAAAATCAACAATTGTAACTATGGACTTAGGTTCATGTAAAAAATGCTGGTTCCTCTTCTGACTTCAAGGTTAGAGCAGGAGAAGTGTTATCAAACTGAAGGATAAAGGACAGATTTCCCACAAGAAATTAGAGGAACACAGGGAGGACAAAACAGAGAGAGAGACAGAGAGAGAGAGAGACAGAGAAAAGAGGTTAAGTCTCTTATTTTTTATTCTTTCATCTTTCCTATCATCAAACATGTATTGTGCATCATCTCTGAACTCTAGTGATGCTAAAGCTAATGAGTTGACACACTTCGGTTTATTTGTTATCTTTATTCTTCAGAAATGTGAGATTCCATGTTTTATGCTCCTTACTGTCCAAAAGAAGGCTAATGTGATAGTCTAAGATGTAAAATTTGACAACATAAAATGATAAACCAGGGGGCCCATCAGTTCTAAGTCGCATTTCTGACACCTGATTACAACTTATAATTGAGTCTTAAGTGTCTGTTGGCAAAGTGGCGGACATGGCACACCGTCACTTCAGTTGAATGCTGTGCAAGGTTGATACCGCATGTGTTGAGTTCAACTGTCATGTAAAATGACTTCAAAAAAGATTACACTACGACTCAACACTGAAACAAAAAGATTTGGTCGTTGCGGGAAGTCATCGAAACTGCAGCAATACGTGATTGGTATTATTGAAGCAAATACTCTGAATTGGAAGAATGAACTCAGTCCCATTTTATTTTCCTTTTAGAGCAAATACCGAGGACCTTAGGTTCACTAAGAAGGGATTCCCACGAGTAGCTGCAGCCATGCTTCGCTCTGTTCCTGATTCAGGTGCAAACTGAGGTTAGGGAGATCGCCCGATGCCGTGAAGAGTTGAGAGGAATTTAAGGACATGGGTCTTGAATGACACAGTTATGTAGAATTGCCATTATGATATGTCAGATTTTATTTAGCAAGGATTTTTTCTTTCTTTATAATTCATAAAATAATAGCACACCCTACATTGATGGTAGCTTTAATGTTGATAAAATGCTATAATAAAAGAAACTGATTTTACTTCATGGAAGTCTTTCTGGCAACATTATGTACCAGTAGAATTATTACACTAGTAATCAGATTACCTATATTCTAATCTTCACTCCATCACCAACTAGCTGTACTGTTGGGGATAAATAAAAACTGATGGCCTGGTGGTATACACTAGAAAGATTTGGGATTAGATTATATCAAAGGTCTACTTCAAACATGAAATCACATGGTCCTAAATGGACTAAAGCGCATAAGAAGGAATTCATTATTTCTTCACCTTAAGAAGGATGGTTTGGAAATTCTGTGGCTCTAGCTTGGTAGTTATAACACTTACAGAGGCCAAGGTCATACTTCTTATTTTTGGTTCAGGAATAATTTATTGAAATCACATATGTAGTGTCCCCAGCTAAATTATATCTAGCAGGCATAGCATGCCATGTTTTTTCACGTTTATAGTGTTTGGTATTTTGATGCATTGTTATCGGTGAGGCAGTAGTGGGAGAAAATGCAAACGGACAGCTAATCCAGTGAGTACCAGACAGTCAGTTACTACAGGGTGCAATTATAATTCGGAACTGTGTGACGCATGATCATTTGGATGCACTGTGCTTCCACTGTCCTAACAAGAACAGACAAATGGTTGCAGACTAACACACTTGGAATGTAATCATTAGCAACCTAAGATTTTCAAATAACATGTTAATCTTTCTTTCTCCAATGCCACAGGCAGTAAAGCTGCTCATATGTGAAAATTTAATGCAGTCTTTGTAAAACACAAGCACTAACACTTTATTCAATTGGTTTCTTAGAGTCTGAGAATCTAAAATTGGCCTGAGTTATTATAGAGTCCTTTCCCCATCTTCAAGAGCGACACAAACTAAATCATCTCAGTCAAATTATTTTTATTGAAAAATTTCTGGAAAAACAAACAGCTAGAGGGATGCTATGATTTCCCATGATAGCAGTATCTGAGGCAGTTTTTAAAAATTTATTCTCTCATGCCAACTTTTTTAAAGAGACACTATGTATGTCCTTTACTTTTTTTTTTTTTTTAAAGATCTTACAGTCTTTATTCAATCATTCATGAATTGGGCAGCATTCCATGTAGCAGATAGAAAGGAACTCCAGGGAGCTGTATAAAAATGAAGGGTTTTACAGGCAGGGGAGTGGGAATGAGGGCACTATACAAGTATAACACGCATGGGCTGTGGCCAGGCCACTCTCCTTAGGAGTTGGCAAGTGACCTCACCAGGGCTGACCGGGTGATTCTGAACTGAACGGTTTCAAATCTCACTTTTGGAAGAGCAGAAACTGTACCGAAGGCTCAGTTTAGTGACGTGAGGCTTAGCATAAGTGACTTCATTTGGGGCCTATTGTCTTTTTCTTTTTTACAGAGGCTACATTTTTAAGAAAGGGGTAGTAGGTGAGATCCGCTTTGGTTTATGGGAGGGACTGTGAACAGTTGTATGCCCTTTACCTTTTAATTTACTGAAAATATTACAAAATGTTAGAACTATAGAGAAGGCTAAAAAAATCACATAATTCAATGTTTTAATTTTAAAAATGAAAAAATTAAATTTAAAGAAGTTTAATGAAGTACAGAACTCACTGTAGACAAACTAAATTTGGAACCCAAATTCTCGAATTTTGTCCCAAAGATTGCTTTATATTTGCCTCACTTTTCAGTTACATTAAAACTAAAATACACCCTAGCAAGTGATTGTACCTTTCCTTCGTCATTTAATCTCTTGATCCTTCAGTTCTGATGTCTCAGTACTAGATCCTGGAAAGACTATAGCAAGCCACCCAAATATACAAAAAACTGATGCAAATTTACTCATTGACAGTGAAAATTCTGCCATCAAGCCTGTGTCTATCTGTTATAAACAGATAAACTATGTATTTATCTATTATAATTTTAATCTCAGAAATAGAAACTTTCTGAGAAATATTATTAAAGTTTAAGTAAATGATTGGAATTGGACCATCTCCAAGAAATTCTGCAAACTATCTATTGTCTTTGGTTTTCGCAATGAGTATTAATGCATTAAAATTATTGAATGGTTTTGGGAAAAAGATGATTTAATGTTTACATAGATTAGTCACAAATAATTTGTCAATAAAATTTTTTCCCATATCAACTCTTAACTTATTGCAAAACTGGGTATACAGCATAACATACATATTTTAGGAAATGAGTTTAAGTAGGTAAAATCTGATAAACTGCTCCAGCTCAAAAATCAGGTAATAACCATTCATATCTGCCTGTTATCTACAGTTCTGCTTCTACCAAAAAAAAAAAAAAA
>PVKM010035214.1:0-15264 GCA_004027735.1 Carollia perspicillata | reverse complement strand
GTCCCAAAGAAGTTGGATCCAAGGAGGAACACACCAAGGCACATCATAGTTACATTAGCCAAGATTAAAATGAAGGAGCGAATTCTAGAGGCAGCAAGAAATAAGGGGACGGTTACCTACAAAGGAGTTCCCATCAGACTGTCAGTCGATTTCTCAAAAGAGACCTTACAGGCAAGAAGGGGCTAGAAAGAAGGATTCCAAGTCATGAAAGGCCAGGACCTACATCCAAGACTGCTCTATCCAGCAAAGCTTTCATTTAGAATGGAAGGGCAAATAAAGTGCTTCTCAGATAAGATCAAGTTCAAGGAGTTCATCATCACCAAGCCCTTACTATATGAAATGTTAAAGGGACTTACCTAAGAAAAAGAAGATAAAAATATGAACAGTAAAAGGACAGCAAATTCACAGTTATTAACATCCACACCTAAAACAAAAGCAGACTAAGCGGTCACCTAAAACAGGAGCAGAACCACAGAAATGGAGGTCACATGGAAGGTTAGCAACAGGGGGGTGGAGAGAAGGTACAGAGAATAAGTAGCATAGACGGTGGGTAGAAAATAGACAGGGAGAGGGCAAGAGTAGTGTGGGAAATGTAGAAGCTAAAGAACTTATGATACATGGACATGAACTAAAGAGGGGGAGTGTGGGTGGGAGGGGTTGTGCAGGGTGGAGGGGAATGAAGGGGGGAAATGGGAGAACTGTAATGGCATAATCATTAACATATATATTTTAAAAAGAAATAAAGCTACTACCATCTGAAAGAAAAAAACATGGCCTAGAAACTACTAAAATTCTTAAAATATTAACTCAAAAAAATGAATCTAAGTCTATTATGCCAGAAGTCGAATTCTTCCTAGACCTAGAAACCATTAGTGGAAAACTGAAGGCATTTTAACATGTTTCCATGGTATTCATCAGTCACACCTTTATACTTCATAACACTACTTTGAAGTACATATTCAAATACAGTAAGTCCTATACCTGCTCTAGGAACAGTCTTCATCAGTTCTTGGCTTTAAGTCCCAAATCTGCTTCACATCTTATTCTCTCTCCTAAGCCAGAAACTCAAATTTTCAAATGTTCACTAAACTATTCCACTGACCAACCCACAGGCAATTCAACATATCCAATACCTAATATCACTCATGATACTAATTCCCTACCTCTAGTAATACTGCTACCATCCAACCAACTCTAAGCTAGAAACCTCAGGCATTTTCTGATGGCTCACACTACCCTATCACCAGTGTTGGATTTATCCTGCCTTAGAACGTCACTTTTTAAAAAATATTTCATTTACTTAGTTTTAGAAAGGGGAAGGGAAGGAAAAAGACAGGGAGAGAAACATCAATGTGTGGCTGCCTCTCACGCGCCCACTACTGGGGACCTGGCCAGCAACCCAGGCATATTCCCTAGACTAGGAATCGAAACGTAACCCTCTGGTTCGCAGGCCCGCGCTCAATCTACTGAGCCACACCAGCCAGGGCTAGAATGTCTCTTAAACCCATCCCTTCCTGGCTTTCCATTGCCTCCTCCTCAATTCAAACCATTATGTCTTGCCTTGATTATTACATTTTTTCCTAATTAATCTCTTAATCTCTATCTCCCTCCAGCCCATCAACATAATCTGATGATATCACTCCCATCTTAATTTCTATGTTAAATATTACCAACACAACTGAATCTTGTTTTGATGATTCAGAAGAAGATATTTCAGAACCATTCAGTTCTCCAGTCTTCATTATAAACATCAAATCTTATTGAAATGTGAAAGTTACTAAAAAATTGATAAAGGCTAGAAATACAACAGCTGACTATACCGGCATCTAAGAAGCAGACATTTTTTTCTAATAGCTTTTCTCTTGCTGGATCTAATATAAGAACATTCTGTGAAGGACCTGGTTTTGTTCGGTAAAATAAAGCAATTACTCATTTACTGAAACAGATTTACTGAGAACTCTGACAGTTTCTGTGGCAGGAAGGAGTAATAAAGACAAATCTGTTAACACATGCACTCAGAATTAGGAATAAATGAAACAGTATGCTATTTTTAAATGTTCCCAACTGACTAAATGGTAAAGTCCACTGCCCTAAAAACAGTATACAAAGCACTCCTTAAACTGACCTCAGCCCTCTTTATACCTTTCTCTGAGCACCAGCCACTCTGAAGGCCAAGCTGACTAAACATACCAGGAAATGTCACACCTCTGTATCTTTACAGATGTCTCTGCCTGGAATGCTCCTTCTCATTGGTTAGCTCTTTTGTTAAGTCAAAATTTACTGAACATTTACTACATACCAGATTCTGTTCCAAGGATATATATGTGTTAATTTAGTTATCCTTAACCATGATCACCTTAGATAGACATTACAGTACTGAAGAGGAGAGTATTCTTGAGTTTTCCAAGGACACAGAGCCACAAGTAGTAACAAAGATAGGGTTTCAGCCCTTGGAATAAGGCTACATAAGACAACTACATAACAACTATGCCATTCTCCCTCTCAGAGATCTGCTGCAGGCCAGTAAACACAGACAGGGTCCTCAAACAGCCACAGAGGAAGAAGAGTCTCTGAAATATTAACAAGGAGGAGGGGATTTAGTAGCAACTTATTTAAGGCTAATTCAGATCTGGCATCTGCAGGGCTGGTGAAGATGCCATGCCCATTTCACACATTTTGAGACAACAGAAAAATCAAGGTAATCACCATGTGTTATAATTTGGCTCTTCAGAACATGTTTCTGTACATGAAATCAAAGCAACTCAAAGAAGATTAGGTTAACAAAAGGAAACCATGAAGACCACACGGAAAACAGGAAATGTTTTATGTGGAATAAAAAAGTATTTAAAAAGTAGGATCACACAGTAATTGAAACTATGTAAATAAAATATATCTGCAACTGGACATGGTCCAGAACAAAAATATATAATTTGTCATGCTAGAATTTTGGGACTTGTTAACGTTGCTGATAAGTTTTATATAGAATAATAAATTTAAATATGATCCCATTTATACCCATATATAAAATCATAGATGTATGGACATATGCATTAAGAACCGAGTTATTGTTAGATTCTTATTTTTTAAAAGATCTTATTTATTTATTTTTAGAGAGAGGGGGAAGGAAGAAGAAAGAGAGGGAAAGAAACATTGAAGTGAGAGAGAAATACCAATCAGTTGCCTCTCATACACGCCCCAACCTGTAACCAAACCTGCACTCATGCATGTGCCTTGACAGGGAATCACCCAGTGGCCTTTCACTTTGCAGAATGATGCCCAACAAAGCCACACTGGTCAGGGCAGTCTCATTATTTTCTTAAAAATTTAAATTAAATGAGAAAAGGTTTTCAAAACTCTGCCAAGCAGCGAGACCCAATGTAGTATTTGCTGAACCGCATGAAGACTGACAGTTATAAGGTACAATTATTTGCTGGTCAAGAACCAATTTTTTTTTTACAAATTATTAAAAAGTATATCATGAAAGTTACAGGGGTAGCCCTGGCTAGTGTGGCTCGATAGATTGAGCAGCGCCCTGAGAACCACAGGGTCGCGGGTTGAATTCCCAGTCAGGGCACATGCCTGTGTTGTGAGCCAGATCCCTGGTGGGTGGCACGAGGCAACCACATACTGGTATTTTTCTACCTCTCTTTCTCCCTCCCTTCCCCAATGTCTAAAAATACATTAAAATCTTTTTTTAAAAAAAGACACACACACACACAAAGAAAGTTACAGAGGTACAAGTGAGCCAATGGGCTGTATAGCCTCAGCAAACAAGTTAGAGAAGCAAAAGAAGGGCCCTCAGAGCTTAGCAGAGGCAGAGGCAGAGGCAAAGGTAACTAGCCCAGAGGGAAGAGGAGGGTGAAGAGAAAGGCACAGGCATGCTCCCCAGAGGGAGAGCACAAGAACCATTTTTTTACATTTGTTCCTAAGATAAACTATAGCTCAGGTGGCAAACACAAAGCCCGCGGGACCCCTCTGTCTTGATTTATCCAGCCTGGCACCCTGTTTCAAACCCAGTGGCAGCACCAGGCTCCTTGCCCCTAAGGTTAAGGAATAGTTACATTTATACAGTCCTAAAATTACATTCGACCCTTCGAAGGTAACCGCGCACGGCTGATGTGGTCCCCGGTGAAAATAAGCTTGACACCCCTAAACCCCAACATAAGCTAAAGCAGGGTTTTTTAATCTTAGCACTATTACATTTTGGAATGGATAATTCTTTGTTGGGAAAGAGTACCTGTCCTGAGTATTGCAGGATGTTTACCCCAATAAGAATCCCTGAGCTAAAAACAACTCTTCTCTCCACAACATTCATTAAACAAATATTTCACTGCCTAAAAAATACCATGCAAAATACTGACAACTAAAACTGAGTGAAGGGATAAGTAGCAGTTCATATATAACCCATCCTGATTGTATGTGTATTTGTTGAGTTCTGTTGACATTTACATTGGTGAAATATTATTTTATTTATATTATTAAATATTTTACATTTTTTGCTTCAAAAATTTCTTTCCTATTTTCTTCCTCTAAAACCTAGGTGCATCTTACGGTCCTAAAAATGCTGACGGCCAGGCCCCACCCAGGCTGTGCTGAGTTCAAAGCAGAGAACAAGGCAAATCCAACCCCAGGGTTCATAGAGCTCAATCTACTTCCTGCATAGAAACATCATTTTCCATGCCCTGAAGACGTGAAAGTGGAGGGGCAGCTACCTGCCTCTTGGAGACAGGATAGTAGCCAGCCATCGATGAGAGAATATCTGCTGACGCAAACAGCTTGGAGTTCTCACTGGTTCTCCACCTACTGGTTGGGAACACCTATTCCCACATAGATTAGAAGAGACCTGGGATGAAAAGTAACTACTTTCAACCCTGGGCAGGTAGCTCAGTTGGTTAGAGCATCGTGCCAACACACCAGGACTGCAGGTTCAATCCCTGGTCAGGGCATATCCAAAAATCAACCAATTAATGCACAAATAAGTAGAACAACAAATCAATTTTTTTCTCTCTCCCCCTTCCTCTTTCTCTAAAATCAATAAATAAAATAAATAAATAAAAGGAAAAAAGAAAGTAACTACTTCCTGGTTGTAAAACTAACTGCCCACTGTTAGGGAATTGCAATATCAGCAATAGTTATCAGAAGAAAACATCACAGGGGGACTACCAGCCAAAACAGAGGCATTTGTCTCCTTGCACAACCAACAACAATGAATTTAAAAACAAAAAACAACCAGAACTGCCAGAAAATCGACAGTATGGAAGTCCACCAACCAAAGAGTTAAAGAAGAAACATTCATCCAGACTGGTAGGGGTTGCAGAGACAGGCAGCTGGGGCAGACAGCACATATGGCAAGGTGGTGAAGAACCAGGCGGTCCCACATGAGCGTGCAGATAAACCTGGAGGACCTATGGGGGAACGAGACAGACCATGCAACCCAAGGTTCCAGCACATGGCAATAAAGCCTCAAAACCTCTGGCTGAAAAAATCTGTGGGGTCTCAGCAGGGAGAGAAACTCCCAGCCTCACAGGACAGTTCACTAGAGAGACCCATAGGGTACTAGAACAAACACAAAGCCACCTACCAGGGGACTGCACCGGGAGAGCTCAATTTGCTAGTGCGTAGCAGGGAAAGTGACTAAAAGCCAGCAGAAAGCCCAGCAAGTGACACTGTTCCCTCTAGGACCCCTCCCCCCATACAGCACCACAACACAAGGACATGGGTGGCCCAACACTGGTGAATACCTAAGGCTCCACCCCTTACAATGCAACAGCTGCACCAAGACAAAAAAAAAAGATGGCCCAAATGAAAGAGAAGATCAAAACTCCAAAAACAGAACTAAACAATGAAGAGATACCCAACCTATCAGATACAGAGTTTGAAACACTGGTAACCAGGATGCTCACAGAAATGGTTGCGTGTGGTCACAAAATTGAGGAAAAAGTGAAGGCCATACAAAGTAAAATAAAAATATAGAGGGAACCAACAGTGAAGGGAAGGAAACTGAGACTCAAATTAATGATTTGGGAAAAAAAGGATTCAACCAGAACAGAATGAAGAAAGAAGAATTCAAAAAAAAAAAAAAAAAAATGAGGAGGGGCTTAGGAACCTCAGAGACAACTTTCAACATTCCAATATCTGAAACATAGGGGTGTCAGAAGGGGAAGAGGAAAAGCAAGAAATGGAAAACTTATTTGAACAAATAATAAAGGAGAACTTCCCCAATCTGGCAAAGGAAATAGACTTCCAGGAAGTCCAGGAAGCTCAGACAGTCCCAAAGAAGTTGGACCCAAGGAAGCACACACCAAGGCACATCATAATTACATTACCCAAGGTTAAAGATAAGAGAATCTTAAAAGCAGTAAGAAAAAGGGAGAGAGTTGCCTACAAAGGAATTCCTATAAGACTATTAGCTGATTTCTCAAAAGGAACCTTGTGAGAAAGAAGGGGTTGGAAAGAAGTATCCAAAATCATAAACGGCAAGCACCTACATCCAAGATTACTCTATCCAGCAAAGCTATCATTCAGAATGAAAGGGCAGGTAAAGTGCTTTACCCAGACAAGGTCAAGTTAGAGTTCATTATCACCAAGCCCTTATTATATGAAATGTTAAAGGGACTTATCAAAGAAAAAGATGATCAAAACTATGAACAGTGAAATGACAACAAACTGAATATGATCAACAAATGAACCTAAAAAAAGAACAAACTAAGTCAATGACTAGTACAGGAACAGAATCACAGAAATGGGGATCACATGGAGTATTATCAGCTTGGAGGAGGAGGAGGCGGGAGAATGGAGGAAAAGGTACAGGGAATAAGAAGCATAATTGGTAGGTACAAAATAGACGGGGGAGGTTAAGAATAGTACAGGAAATGGAGAAGCCAAAGAACTTATATATACAACCAGGGACATGAACTAAGGGGGGAATGTGGTTACAGGGGAGTATAGGGTAGAGAATAAATAGAAAAAGTGGAAAATTGTAATAGCATAATCAATACAATACACTTAAAAAAAGAAAAGACATCATATGTGGTCCAGAACATATTACAGCCTGTTGCTTGCTAAAACACATTGTAAGGAAGGACCCAAAACACCCTGAAATTATCTTCTGGAGGGTGGACCTCTTGAGTATAGGCTTTCTCCACTAGCTGACTGTTCTAGGAACCCATCTGTATGCGTGTACAGATGGTGTTGTTGTGAGAGGCTGCATTCGGCTCCAGTGAATTTTTTGAAGACTGAACACGTTTTCTTTCCCATTTCACAAGGGGTTATTTAGGAGCACACCTACCCACTTCGCACGTGAGCAGCAGTTTTTGAACAAAATAAACATGGCCCTCGTGATCCAATCTTGCCCCAGCAACTTTTTTCTGTTTCTGAAGATGAAAAAAGTTCTCAAAGGGAAATGTTTTGCTGATGTGGAAGAAGTGAAACAAAAAACGGCAAACGCACTAAAAGGCAACAAATTTGAAGAGTTCTAAACTGTTTTAAGCAGTGAAAAAAATGTCTCAATAGGTGTATTGCATCAAATGGAGAATATTTTGAAGGTAACTGAAGTTTATACATGTTAAGAATACACAATTTTTTATAAGTAAATTCCACTTTTGAGAGGTCCCCCTTTATATATCAATTGAAACAGCTTCTAATATACCAGGCACTTCCTAAGTAATTCTCCCACCTTATGATCCTAACCCTGATAGATAATCTATAACAGGAGGCACATATACATATAAATATTCTGACTAGTCATTAGCTTACCTTTTACCCTTAATTTTGGTTTCTCGTACTTCCAGATTATTCTCTTCCTCATCTTCTCCCTTCACCTAAAAAAGTTACAAAGGTTATTCTTTTTCATATCTGTTGGCCTCTAAATTCTGAGTCAACAATTAACCAACAACCTCAGACTATCCACATTAAAGTATTCAAAACTCCCAGAATTTTTAAAAGATTTTTCTTATTTATTTATTTTTAGAGAGAAGGGAAGGGAGGGAGGAAGAGAGAAACATTGATGTGCAAGAGATACATCAATCAGTTGTCTCTCACACGCCCCCAGCTGGGGACTTGGCCTACAACCCAGGCATGTGCCCCAACTGGGAATCAAACCAGCGACCTTTCGGTTTATAAGCCAGCACTCAATCCTCTGAGCCACACCAGCTGGGGCCAAACTACCAGAACATTTTAAAGATTGAATTCTGGTGTCAGTAACAATTTTTTTATCTGAAATACAAGGACAAATAAAAGGACATTGTCAAAGACTTACTTCTGCACTGAAAAGGTTTATAATAACCTCTATAGATAAATATTATTTTCCTGAACGATCGATCAAATACACGCCTACAAATAATTATACTTCCAAATACACTTCACACTTCCAAATATACGGCCTTGAAGGCTTCTTTCTGGATGTTTTCTTCTTCACTTACATCCAAATATACATAGGCAATAAATATGATTGTTTATTGTAGAAGTCTTGGACATGACCAAACCCATTTTTACTTGCACAGGAGAAGTTAAACAGTGGCCAACTCCTTAAGCAGAAGGAGCCAATGGCCACTGCTTGGCACACTTCCTAATTCTTATCCTTCACTCCAGCAGGATGTGTAACCAGAAAAAGGATGTTAACTCCAGCAGGTTGCAGGGCCTTTCTGGGAAAGAGCAGGCATCTCAAACCATGAGACTATATAACAGACTATAAAGAGAAAACTTAGATACACACCACCAATCTCTTTGCCAACCCAACCTCCACCAAAATAAAAAATTATTAACACAACCTTTTAGCAGTGAAGCACTGATTCCTAATAGGGTATACTAAGCAATAATGAGGAAACTATTTTTAATATTTCAAAAAGCCTAAAAGTAATCATATACTTATCCTCCGTTATGTTGAGCAGGCTAATAAAAATAACAAATTTCATTATGTTCAAATCTATCACAGTGGGAACATTCTAGTATACTCATGAATATCACTGTCTTCATAAGAAATATTTATTACTTAATAAAATATCAGAGCCCTGGCCAGGTAGCTCAGTTGGTTAGAATGTAATCCTGTGCACCAAAAGGTTGAAGGTTTGATCTCTGGTCAGGTTGCAGTTAGATCCCAGTCGAGGCAACCAATCAATGTTTCTCTCTTTATTCCTCTTCCTCTCTCACTAAACTCAATAAAAATACCCTTGGGTGAGGGTTTTTTTTTTTAAGGAAAAAAAGGTTGGAGAGACAAAGTATTTTAAATATAGCATCCACAAGAGAGAAAAAATATAAGATGGGTCCTTGGTAATGAGAAACCAAAAGACCATAAAAGGTATTTTTGGGAAAATCGAACTTGCTGTTTAGTAGATAAGACTATTACTAGACTTCTGGCCAACATGGAGGCGTATGTAGACACACTGTGCCTCCTCACACAACCAAAAGAAGGACAACAACAAACTTTAAAAAATATTTTATTTATTTATATTTAGAGAGGGGGGAACGGAAGGAGAAAGAGTGGGAGAGAAATATCAATGTGTGGTTGCCTTTCACGTGACCCCTACTGGGGACCTGGCCTGCAACCCAGGCATGTGCCCTGACTGGGAATCGAACCAGTAACCCTTTGCTTCACAGGCCTGTGCTCAATCCACTGAGCTACACCAGCCAGGGCGACAACAACAAATTAAAAAAAAAAAAAAAACCCAGTACTGACAGAAAATTGAAGTGTATGGAAGTCCAACAACCAAGGAGTTGAAGTAAACACATTCATCCATACTGGTAGGAGGGGTGGAGTCAGGGAGCTGGGACACAGAGGGCTCCTGCAGGGCAGCAGGCGGACCCTGGTGCACAAGGCCGCAGAGGGTGGACTCAGCAAGGCAGTGCATTGTAGAGGGGCGAGGCACACCATGCGGCTGGCAGGCTGAGGGTCCCACATTCACGTGCAAATAAACCAGGCAAAGCCGAGGAATGAGACAGACCACGCAACCCAGGGTCCCAGCGCAGGGAAATAAAGCCTCAAAACACCAACTGAAAACACCTGTGGGGGTTGAGGTGCGGGGAGAGACTCCCAGCCTCACAGAAGAGTTCACTGGAGAGACCCGCAGGGTCCTAGAACCTACGCAATCCCACCCACACGGGAATCAGCACCAGAAGGGCCCAGTCCGCTTGGGGGAAGCAGAGGAAGTGACTGAAACCCAGCAGACAGTGAAGCAAGCACCTTACCTCTCTGACCCCTGCCCCACGTACAGGGTCACAGCCCAGTGACTGGGTTGCCCCGCCCTGGTGAACGAACACCTAAGGCTCTGCCCTTCACTACATAACAGGAACATCAAGACAAAAAAAATGGTCCAAATGAAAGAACAGATCAAAACTCCAGAAAAAATACAACTAAGCGAAGAAGAGATAGCCAACCTATCAGATGAACAGTTAAAAACACTGGTAATCAGGATGCTCACAGAATTGGTTGAATTTGGTCGCAAATTAGATGAAAAAATGAAGGCGATGGTAAGTGAAATAAAGAAAAATATACAGGGAACTGATAGTGATGGGAAGAAAACTGGGACTCAAATCAATGATATAGACCAGAAGGAAGAAAGAAACATTCAATCAGAAAAGAATAAAGAAACAAGAATTCAAAAAATGAGGAGAGGCTTAGGAACCTCCAGGACATCTTTAAACGTTCCAACATCCTAATTATAGGGGTACCAGAAGGGGAAGAGGAAGAGCAACAAGTGGAAAACTTATTTGAACAAATAATAAAGGAGAACTTCCCCAAGCTGGCAAAGGAAATCGACTTCCAGGAAGTCCAGGAAGCTCAGAGAGTCCCAAAGAAGGTGGACCCAAGGAGGAACACACCCACACCAAGGCACATCATAATTACATTAGCCAAGATTAAAATGAAGGAGAGAATCCTAGAAGCAGCAAGAGAAAAGGAGACAGTCACCTACAAAGGAGTTTCCATCAGACTGTCAGCTGATTTCTCAAGAGACCTTACAGACAAGAAGGGGCTGGAAAGAAGTATTCCAAGTCACGAAAGGCAAGGACCTACATCCAAGATTGCTCTATCCAGCAAAGCTTTCATTTAGAATGGAAGGGCAGGTAAAGTGCTTTACCCAGACAAGGTTAAGTTAAAGGAGTTCATCATCACCAAGCCCTTATTATATGAAATGTTAAAGGGATCTAAGAAAAAGGTAAAAAATATGTACAGTAAAATGACAGCAAAATCACAATTATTAACAACCACACCTAAAACAAAAACAAACTAAGCAAACAACTAGAACAGGAAGAGAAACACAGAAATGGAGATCACATGGAGAGTTATCAACAGGGGAGTGGGAGGGGGAGAGAGGGGGAAAAGGTACAGAGAATAAGTAGCATAGATGACAGGTAGGAAATAGACAGGGGGAGGGTGAGAACAGTATGGGAAAAGTAGAAGTCAAAGAATTTATATGTATGACAGACATGAACTAAGGGGGGGCAGAATGTGGGTGGGAGGGGTTGTGCAGGGTGGAGGGGAGTGAAAAGGGAAAAATGGGACAACTGTAATAGCATAATCAATCAAATATATTTTAAAAATAAATAAATAAAACAAAATGGAATCCGTATTTCAACACATTCAGAATTCTGCTTTTCCAGTTGATAAGACTACTAAAGCCTCAAAAATATTTTATAGGAACTTGTTTTTATCCCACTTGCAATCATTAAAGGAATGTTTCTTGTATTTTTTTCCTGTTTTAAAAGTTATTCACTTTTTTTAATTTGGAAAATACTGTACACGCCAATGAAACAAATAATACAATCTATAATTACATCTATTAGCTCTATTGAGTACCACTGTTAATATCTGTAATATTTCCTTCTAGTGTATTTTTATGTGTGTCTATGTGTGTGTGTGTGTCCGTGTGTGTGTGTAAATAATCAGCATATTGTACTTCCCCAGTTTGTAGGCTCATAATCCTTTCAACATATTACCAGCCACCAGAGCTGGAGACTTACAAACCACTACTTACATTCAATGTCATCAAATACTACAGATTCTGTTGCTTTCAGTCTATTATATCTCATATTTTTCCTTCTCTAGCCACAGTGTTAACACATTAATCTATATCATCTCTCATCATAGTTATGGTAGTACACCTAATTTATATCTCTACTCTTCATTTCACATTTCACCTTTCACAAAAAAAGGAATAAAAAATGAATAAACTTCTGTTATTTATAAACCTAAAATAAAAGATGATGATGATGAACCACTGGTTCCCTGTCAATAATCACCAGAGCCCCTTTTACCAGTCCCTAAAATTCTACGTGTAGGTTTGAAGGTAATCCACTGAAAAAACTTCTTTTTGGGGAATGAGAACTAAACAAAGGATGCTGAACTTGGCTTTAAAAACTCTCCAGGTACCTCTCAACTCTGTTTCAGTTGGGGCTGAAATCCAAATTCAGAAGAGTCTACAACCAGAATACCAGAATATGTTCCTTTTTTTCTCCAGTAGTGTGGCTATGAAAAAATTTCTAGCAACCTCAGCAAAACCTCCAAGTCAACTGTTGGAAAACACCCTCCAGGTTAAGTGTATCATCCAGTTATGTTTCCCATTGGGATGGGGTATAAAGAACCACACACATCTATTAACTGTTCTGTCTCTTGGACTACAAAATTAACAAATAATTTTGAATATATCTGGTGATGCAAATGCAGCTCTTATACCCCAACACAACCCTATCTCACAGCCATCTAGGCCAGAAGAGGTGATGTGGGTACTGAAGAACACATAAAATGTTTGAACTTAACCTAGCTTAAGCCATGACTCACTGACCATTCTAAAATCTCACACAGGGCATTAAACAACTTAGTGTCCCAGACTAGACTCCCCACCTGCAGTAAAAAACCTACACCTCAAAGAGTTATGAGGATTAAATGAGGATGAACTTAAAATACCTATCACAATACCTGACAAGTAGATTCTCAAAAAAAAAAAAAAAACAAATCAGTATGGGGGAAGGGGAAGGGAAAGGGGGAAAAAAATTAGTATAGTAATCCAGCTTGTAAGCATTCTCCAGCATGATGGCAGGGTTAGTTACCTTCTGATTTGGTGCTGTTATACTGTGACAACCTCATTATATCAGGACTAGCCTTTATAAAAGAATGGGATTTAATACTCAAAACATTCAAAGGTGGCAGCAGCACAAATTTAAATGAAGCGTTAATCCATCTTTCCACAAACCATTCAGTGTAACTGAGCAAATGCTCATGAAGGACGCGGTACGAATAGAAGTCATTTCGAAAGTATAATCTCTATAAACTCTGCTTTATAGCTCCAGATTCAGTCAGAAAGTGAAGTGTGCTTAGAATAAATGATACTGTGATGAGCCTTCTCTTAATAATTGGGTAATCACTTAATAATGGATGTTGTATAATGAAAACGGTAACGCACCTTAGTGTGTTTTATTAACAACGGTTTCAAATGATTATGAACAAAAAAAAGCAAAGTTCTGTATATTCGCTCTATTCCCAAAGACAACATTTTCTTTCCCTGAATTACAGAAGTGTTCAGTGAAATACCTGGAAGCACACAATCAATGTGAACGTGAAATGTGAGTGAGAACCGGAAAGAGGAAGACAGAGATCTGGACTTTACCTTTCTGTACAGTTTAAACAGGCTGATATGACTTGCATGATTTTTAAAACTAACTTAAAGAAGGATGAAATTTTAAAAAGCATTCATTAGCAACTGTAAGAAACGGGTTATATTAACAACGGTTTCAAATTATTGCAAACATAAACACGGAACCTACCACTATGACATCTACAAAGAGTCAGATGTTGAATCAAAGATATTAAATTTTAACTCATGTATTCGCCCTCCAGTCGGACTACTACATTACGTCATGAGAAATGAAAATTTGGAGCACATTAGCAGCCTAGTAAGCCCTTCGCTGAGGCTATTATCTTAGTTTTACTAGGGCGAATCGGCTCGCTCCGCCCCAGATCATCAGCGCGGGTTGCAATAGCCGCCCAGGAGTGGCTAGCTCAAAGGAGCGGTAGGGCCCGCGCCGGGAGCAGGCTTAGGGTGACGTGTCCAAGCCAAGGGCTGGGACCCCGGACTCCACGTTTCCTCAGAGGCTGAGAGGGGAGCGGGGTCGAAGGACAGGCTCTGGAAGCGAAAGAGGCCCACCCCATTCACCTGCACGCGGAGATGTGCCAGCTGGGCCTCAAGCTCCGGCTCCAAGGCCAAGAGGAATGAGGTAGCGCGGGACGTGGAGCTGCCTCCGGCATGCGCCAGGACCACCTCAGCGGTCACCTTGGCCAGGTGGCTGCTCAGGTCCACCGTGCGCTTTACGTCCTCGTTGACCAACAGCGGTGCGTCGGGAAAGGTGATGCCTGGAGCCGGGGCCCAGGCCCCGAGCAACACAAGCAGAAGCAGCCAAGAAAAAGATCCCTCCATGACCGAATCAGAGCTGAGCCCCGAGACGCAATTCGCCCCGCCTCCGCGCAGCCGCTCATTGGACCCAGGCTGGCGCCACACATTGGCGGCAACCCCGGCGGAAGGACCCCGTCTCCAGGGCAACGGGCGGGCCACCGCGCCTGATTGCAGGGCCACTCATTTAGGGTATCTAATTTTTCTTTTATTGATTTTTTAAAATAGGAAGTGGGGGAGGAAGTCTGAGATAACCTTGGGCTATCGGGGTGCTCTAACCAACTGAGCTATAGGGTCAGGGGTTCATTTATCTAGCTCTTAAAGGAAGTAACCTCTGCCAGTCTGCTCTCTCTTACCGTTCTTCCTCTGCAATAACACTGGCCTTTCTGCCCCCTGAAACAGTAAAATGTAGCTGAAACAAAAAAAAGTAAAAGCCTAGGCAAAAGTTTAAGCAGAATGAGGATAGCTGCACAGTCTCAAAGGTTTCCCCTAAGATATGTAGCAATAGCAAAGGGAAAAATAATAATTTCACGCTGGGGTATCCTGGCAGTCACTCCATTAACCAAGTGATGGAGGTTAACATTGCCAATTATAAGAAAGTGACATCTATAGCTGAGGCAGGAGACAGCATAGGAAGAACTCTGAGACTGCAATGCTGTTACTGGCCAGCATTTAGCACCCTGGTTGCCAGGAAACTCCTTTTACCAATTAGACAGATTAAATAGTAAAGGAGGCAGGGAGGAGGAAGGAGATAAGTCTCACTTGCTAACTCAGCAGTCCTGAGCCTAGTCTGATAATGTTGCCAGGTGTTCCAACACCACAAGAAACACTATGTTAGCAAGAAACAAGAGAAGTCCTTGAAATTCTATGTAGCATTTCCACTATC
>PVKM010035213.1:0-15265 GCA_004027735.1 Carollia perspicillata | reverse complement strand
GAAAGGGCGGCGGGGCTGCGAGCATTATGACAGAGGATGTCTCCTGAAGGTGACGACTTCATTGGGCTCTTCCTCTACGAGCTTCCGCCGGGCCGGGCTGGGGGCGGGGTGGGCGAAGGGGTTAGGTTTGGGTTGAATTTGAGGTTAGGCTGTTTGTCAGGTTACGTTCTCCACTTCGAGCTGGATTCCTACTGCTGAGAACGTTCTGGGCAAGGGGTCCACAGGCTCTACCTTACTTCCTGTTTTGTAGTTTGCGAGCACAGCCCTTCTTGCTTGGGTAGAGCCTGGGTTGCACAATGATAATTTTATGAGTGGGTTTATTCATCTAGTTTTTTGCTGCTGGAAGTAGACTGAGGCAGCCTTGGGCCTGTGCTTTTCTTTTCCCAGGATCCCTTTCAGGGCTGTGATGAAATAATGGAAAAGGGATAAGCTAGTAGAGACTCGGCCTCTTCTGATTTCAGCACCTGTAGTAGATAAGTTTTACAGCTTGCCAGCTTCATTTTAGTGTCAATGAGTGTGCTCAGACCTGCCAAGGAGAAAAATGTGAAATAGTAAGAGAGTCATGTAATTGCCAGTGAGTAGGAAATTATGGAAAGGACAGTGCCTGGTATGCATATGTTATTTTTGTTGTTTACTTTGAGAAAAATGTCTAGATCTCGATTGAATAAAAAATTCTTGCAAGAAACAGTTTTAAGATTTTGTTTAGAAAGCCTGAGATTCGGAGTCCCACAGCTGTACACCGAAATCTTGTTTCTGCTCTGTAATGCAGTGATCTTGATTGAGCAAACTATCCTTTAAGTGTCTCATATGTAAAATGCGGGTAATAGAAGTTCCTGTTTCATAAGAACTATGAGGCCTTTAGGGACAATCTAAAGCCTTTTTGCAGGCCATGGTTTGGTGAATATTCCTCTACTGCACTGAATGAGCTCTTTGAAAGTTGGTCATTCACCAACTGTTGTGTAAGGAATTGAATACTGTCCTTATGATTTCATTTCCACTGAGCTGTTCTGTTATTCTTTCAAATTTGAGATCTAAAACTGAATTCAACATCTTGGTCTTCTCTCCAAACCCCAAGAAACTGAAGATATTGATTCTGTGTTTTGTAGTACTAAGATCCTGGGCCCTGAGTTACCAAATGCTTTTTTGTCTTTTCCCTCTGTCTTCCTTAAATAACAGAGGCCAGTGAAGAGTTTTTAGGAAGAAGTAATAAACTAAATCAAGGGATACTGTTTGAGTAAGATAAGAAGTAAAAATTGACCTTTAAATTGATCAAGGAGTTAACTGTGATCCTGTGGAGATACTGGGATAAGCCTTAGAGGTGTGGATTCAAAAGAATGGGAGTAGTGGAACTGGTAGCTGTCTTTATAGACAACTCCGGGAGTGTTGTAAAAGAACAAAAATATGAAACTGGTTTCTGGGAGATGTGGGTTTATGGGATTTTTTTCCCCTTTAAGATAGGAGTTATTGCAGCAAGTTGGTATATTCTTAGAAATGACCCAATAAAGTGAGAATTATTTTATAATGCAGGAGGGAGGCATTATAAATGTAGAAGCATTATAAATGTCTACATTATAAATGTAAATGTAGGCATATAATGTAGAAGCACCGTCCTTGAGTATCCAAAGAAAATATGGAATCCAGTGCACAAGAGGAGGAGTTAGCCTTAAATAATAACATGGGCCGTTGATTCTGTAACAGAGGGGAAGACAGAGGTATATTACAAATATGAGGTATATCTGTAAGTATGTTGGTAGAATCTGTGGGAGGATGTTCCCTTATTTCTACCGTTTTCATAGTGAAATAAGCAAGGTCATTCATCAGCAGATTGTAAAGAGGGAGGAAGAGGTGTTTGAGGTTTAAAGACAAGTCCTAGATTTTGGAAGAAAGAGGATAACTGGGGAAACATGATAGTAAGAGATCACTGGTTTTTTTTAGTGGTTATTATGACTTTAAAGTGAGGCAAGGCAGTGTTGGAGTGCTTTTTCTTTAGCTATATTCCGTTGTTCATATATAAGTTAAGTAGGAGAGACTTGGATTGAACCAGTTGAAATTCTGGGTAGGTGAGTGTGTAGAGGAAGAGAAAGGAACTAGGGTGTGTGTAAAGGAAGGACTGGAGTGAGTTAGAAAGAGATGTTTAGAGAAGTCTGTGCTTGAAATAAAGTTACAAATAGTATTCAGTTCTTGTTCTAGGGCAATGTTCTGGAAGTAGGGTAAATGGCCCCCTGGTGATTCCTGAGGCCCTTTCTGGGGATCCTCAAAGTCAAAATTACTTTCTGATAATGATACTGAGGCATTATTATTATTATTTTTTTTTAGTATGTGCAAAAATAATGATTAAAGCTTCTGGCACCATAGCAGGAAGCAAGGCAGTGGCACTGAATTGTGCTACACTCACAGTTAAATAAAATAAGCTAGGTTCACCTAAGAATGTCATTGATAAAATTAAAGCAGTAGAATTACTGATTTTATAAAATCTTATCCCTTGAATACGTCTTTTCACATGTTTGATGTAATGGGATATTTTTATCAGCCACTTCTGCAAACTGAAATTAGGTAGTTTGGTGTGAGGAAAAGCTGTTGTGTATTTGAATTACAAATGAACTATTTGCATTTTTCATAGTACAGCATATTTTTACTTGATCTATGGTTATTGAGGCTTGAGTATTTGGAGGACATTTTCTCAAAAAGGGAAGTGAGACTGTCATTACAAGGAAAACAACCAACAGTGATTTGAGTTTTCATGTACAAAGTAGAATTTCATCTCAGCTCCTGTGAGCTTGAATACTTCCCAATACCTAAATAATTTTCTGATGAGGTGGGTAGTGACATTAACAAATGTGACTTTTTGATATTGCATGTCAATGATCAATGCATGAGCAAAACATACATTCAAAGTTCAAGATAGGTCAGTGGGTTTTAATTTAACAGGGGAAAAGTTTACTGATGTGATGTCAGAGACCATGTTGTAACCAACCATTTGGAAGAGTTGCTGAGTTTTGGTGTAGCATCAGAGAAGAGTTATCTATAATTCTCTGAAAAGGCTATGAAAGTAGTCCCTTTCCAAGAACATATTTGTGTGAGTGCAAAATTTCTTCATAGACTTCAACCAGAACTCATTGAATATAGAAGCAAAAGTGAGAATCCAGCTATTTTGGGGGGAAATATAACTTATTTTTCATTAAAATGTTATTTATGTTAGGGTATAGTGGGTTTGTTACTATTATTTTTAAAAGTAATAAATATTTTTAAAACCTGTCGGTTTTAATTTATAATATGGTATCAATAGATATAATTCACATAAAAGCTCTGTGGGATACTCAATTTTTAAGAGTGTAAAAGGGTCCTAAGACCATAATGTTGGAGAACCACCATTATAGAGTGTGTCTGAGTATATGTGGCTATGGAGGTTGGAGGACAAGGCCATTGGAAGTGAGAAAGTCGAGGAATTGAAAGTTCATGGTATTGGAAGGATTATCATTGTGGATGTACAAATCACTAAGATTTAGGACAAGAGAGTGTTGGAAAGAAAGGCAGCCAGTTGAGTGTTAAAATCTTCAAGGAGTGAGCTGTATTATGGTAACTCATGGCATAGGAAGTCTTCAGATGAGTGGAGCTGAAAGGTCACAGTGTACTGGGAAGTATTGGGTTAGTCTAGTAGCCTGGAAACGTCTTAATGTACTAGTTAGGGTAAGGCAACATTGCTGTAACAAAAAGTCTCAACAGTAAGGTGGGTTAAAGAATAATGAGTTTATTTTTTTCCATTTACAATTCCAAGGTGAGTGATCACTCCAGGAATAGTTTTTTCCATTGTATTATTTTGCCATGTTTTAGGACATATAGTCATCAGCTGGGTTACTGCCATGTCCAGGTTTCATCTTACAGAAAGGGAAAAGGGAGCATGAAGGAGGAGTCATGCCTAGTTTCTTAATGTTCAGACCCAGGAGTGGCACTGATGTCTTCCGCTCATATTCTATTGGTAAGAACTTAGTCCTTTGGCCACAACTAACAGCAAGGAATGCTGGGTACTGTAGTACAGCTGGGCAGTCATATGCCCAGGAGGAAGGAGGGAACAAATTTTGGTGGACAACTGGCAGTCTTTGCCACTCTCAAAAACAAGGACTATTTGTCACATACATTGTATCCTCTAAAACATCAGGCTTACAGTTGATTAATAAACACAAGTGAACTGAAATATAATCTTTACAATATTTAATGTTTAGGGACTGAATTTATCTGGAAATGTTTGTAAGAAGTAGTTGGTGGCTTGCCATTTAGGCTAAGAATGTGTTCAGGGTGTTGCAGGATTAGTTTTTCAGTCTAGGGATTTCTATTCATCATGATTGTTTTGTCTTTAAGGACAGGGTTGTATTCAACTTCATACAGACATATAGGTGTTGAAGAGAATATTTAAAATATGCCAAGAAATAGTGAAATGTTATGCTTAGCATCAGCTTACCCAACAAATAAATCCATTGGTTGCAGTCTTTGACCTTGTTCCAGGAGGAGGAGGAGGAGGAAGATTTCATTTTGCATTGCCAACTTATCTTCTCTTACTTCTTTTAACTCTTTCTCCCCCCTGGTCATTAGGCACCTTGCTGTGACAAGTTGTATACTTGCCGGTTGTGTCATGATAACAAGGAAGATCATCAGCTAGATCGCTTTAAAGTAAAGGAAGTGCAGTGCATAAACTGTGAAAAGATTCAACATGTAAGATTTTACTACATTTCTATTTTCTTTATTTAAAATTTTTTTTTTACTGAATTGGTTTAAAAATTCAATCGAGTATTGCCAAGTAAGAAAACTCTCAAAGTAGGCAATACCTTTGATTTAAAAGGTTTAAAAACTTGTTAAAATAAAACTGTATGTGCTTTAACATAAATTCTGGATATTCAAATAGTAATTCAACATGTTTTGGTAAATTTATCCCAATTTTTAATTACATGTACCTTTATTTTTTAGGCCCAACAGATTTGTGAAGAATGTAGCACATTGTTTGGAGAATATTACTGCAGTATATGCCATCTGTTTGACAAAGACAAGAAGCAGTACCATTGTGAAAACTGTGGAATTTGTAGGTACTGTATGTAAAATGTTCTTTTCCAATTACTTCTAATGTATCTGGACAATAATAGTTTTTAAAAATCAACTTTATTGGAATATAATTTACAACTAATAAAATACATGCATTTTAAATGTCCAGTTCAGTAACTTTTGACTAATATCCATATCTGTGTTATTAGCAGCACAATCAAGATAAAAGAAAATTTTCCATTCTAAAAGGTTTCTTCATGGTTTTTTGTAATCATTTAATTAGCCTGCCAACTATTTGTGGCTATTTAACATTTTAACTGGGATATAAAATATGCTTGTATATGAAGTATTTTGCAGGCAACTGAGGTAGAAAATCAGGGAGAGGTTTTTTTAAATTAGTTTTTAAAAAGATTATCAAAAGTTTTGATAAAAATCAGAAAAATATAGAAAAGTAGAAGAAAAAAAGAGCTTACACTTCAACCACTCATTGACAAGCTACTATTGACATGTTGGTAACAGGAATTTTTTTTCTTTCTAAAAAATCCTGAAGTATATATTAGAATTATATAAAAGCATATATGTGATATATATATATATTTTTTTTTGAAGTATAGTAATTAACAGAACCACTCAGTTTAAGAAATAGAATGTTACTAATATTGTTGATACTCGTAGTGTTCTATGTCAGCCTTTTCTCTATATTCCCATTGGAGATAATGACTGTTTTGAATATTTTAAATTACTTTTTTGCTTTTGTTTTATAGTTTGTTTTTAAGGAAGGATAACATACTGAAAGATGCAGAAATCATAAACAGCATTATGAGTTTGATTATGAACACACTCTTTTAACTACCACCCAGATTAAAAAAATAGAATATTCATAATACTTTAGTAGACTCCCTTTTGCTCTAAGTCATTACGTTTTCCCAAGGTAACCACTGTCCTTTGCTTTTTTGTACAAGTTCTTTTGTGTTTTATTTTGTATATTTTAAGGCAATATTATTGGGTGCTTACATAGACTTGCTATATTTTTCTTTATGATTGACCTATTTATTATTATGTGTCTGGTTTTATCTTTAGTAATGTTTCCTGCCTTAAGATCTAGTGTATCTATATCAGCTTTCTTTTGATTAGTTTTTACTTGTATATGCTTTTTCATTTTTTATTTTCAAATATTTTATATATTTACATTTAAGCTGTATATCTTGTAAGCAGAATATAATAGAGTTTTGTGTTTTTATTGAGTTTGATAAAGACTGATTTTTTAATTAAACTATTTAGTCCATTTATTAATATAATTATACTTATTTCAGTTGACAATTTTAGTGTTTTCTGTTGCCAAAGTATCTGCATATTTGTCTTTTTTTCTCTCCTCTCCTCTTGGATTAATCAGCCTTTTCTATTTGATTTTTATTCTTTGTAAACTTACTAGTTACATTTTTCCATTAAGCTTAGTGTTTAATTTTAGAAATTTTAATATACATCCTTGGCTTACTCACGTAATACGTTTATCATTTCCCGGACATTGCAAGAATCTTAAACACTAAGAGGATTTATGTGCTATTGTTGTCATGTACTTTAATCTATGTATATTTTAAACTCTATAAGATGGTGTTTTGGATGGTTAGTACTCTTATATTAATCTATATATTTACAGTTTCAATTGCTTTTTATCCTTTCTGCATCTTCTTTTTGCTTTTTTTAATTTAAATCATTTTTCACTTTTTAATTACAGTTGACATACAATATTATATTAGTTTCAGGTGTACACCCCAGTGATTAGACATTATGTAACTTACTAAGTGATTGTCCCTATAAATCCAGTACATATCTGACACCATGTATAGTTATTAGAATATTGACTGTATTTTCTATGCTATATTTTATATCCCCATTACTGTTCTGTAACAACCAGTTCACACTATTTAACCTCATCACTTCTTTCACCCATGCCCCCAGCCCTCCCTTATCTGGTGACCGAAAAATGTTCTCTATATCTGTGAATCTGTTTCTGTTCTGCTTCATTTATTTTGGTTTTTTAGATTCATTTGTTGATAGATATGTATTGTCATCTGATATTTTTTATGTTTGTTTTCTTCTTCTTAAAGAGACTCTTCCACATTTCATGTAATACTGGTTTTGTGATGATGAACACCTTCAGCTTTTCCTTGTCTGGGAAGCTCTTTATATGTCCTTGGATTCTAAATGATAGCTTTGCTGAGTAATCTTGATTGTAGGTCACTTTGATTATTTCTTGCCACTCTGTTCTGTCCTGCAAAGTTGCTGTTGAGGAATCACCTGACTTATGGGAGTTCCTCTGTGGGTAACTTAACTGCTTTTCTCCCTGTCTTTAACCTTTTGTATTTTAATTACAATGTGTCTTAGTGAGGATCTCTTTGGGTTCATCTTGTTTCTTGTTTGGGACTCTGCGCTTCCTGGACCTGCATACCTGTTTCCTTCACTAAGTTAGGACAATTTCCTGTCATTATTTTTTATTTTTTATTTTATTTTATTTTTTATTGATGTTTACATACAGTTGTCTCTATTTTCCCATCACCACTTTCCCCTTGTCATTATGTTTTTAAATAGGTTTTCAATTTCTTGCTCTCTTTTCTTCTGGCACCACCATGATGTGAAATTTGATACACATGGGTTGTCCCAGAGGCTCCTTACACTAACTTCCTTTTTCGGATTCTTTTATCTTTTTACTTTTTAAAAAGCACTTATTTATTTATATATTTTTAGAGAGAGGGGAAGGAAGGGAGAAAAAGGAGAGAAACATCAATGTGTGGTTGCCTCTTGAGCACCCCCAACTGCGATCTGGCCTGCAGCCCAGGCATGTGCCCTGACGGATTGGAACTGGCAACCCTTTGGTTCACAGGCTGGCACTTAGTCCACTGAGCCACATGAGCCAGGGCTCTTTTTGCTTTTCTGGTTGGGTATTTTTTTGCTTCCTTATATTCCAAATTGCTGATTTGATTCTTGACTTCATCTAGTCTACCGTTGTTTCCTATAAATTATTCTTCAGTTTAGTTAGTGCGTCCTTCATTTCTGACTGGTCCTGTTTTATGCTGTCGAAGTTCTCACTAAGTTCATTGAGCATCCTTATAACCAGTGTTTTGAAACTTACATCTAGTGGTAGATTGCTTGTCTCCTTTTTGTTTACTACTATTTCTGGAGTTCTATTCTGTTCTTTCATTTGGGACATGTTTCTTTGTCTCTTCATTTTGGCAGCCTCCCTGTCTTTATTTCTGTGTATGAGGTGGAGCTGCCATATCTCCCAGGCTGCATAGAGTGGCCTGTTGTAGCCAGTGTTCTATAGGGTAGTGGCACTGCCTCCCCAGTCACCCAGGCTGGGCACTTGAGGTATGGCCCTTGTGGGAGCTGTGTATCCCCTCCTCTTATAGTTGAGCCTTGATTGCGGTTGGCATGTCACTGGGAGGGGCAATCAACTGCAAGTACTGGCTACAACCACTGGCAATCATGGAGGATCAGTTGTTCAGGGACCCACCCCACAGAGCAGGACTTATCTCGGCAGAGCTCTGGTGTCCACTGAGTCTGCTGCTTGAGTGTATCATTGTGGCGGTGGCGGGGTGGTGTTTTGTAGTGTTCTGAAGCTTTCCATCAGGTGCTCTGTTTCTGGGACATCCTGGGAGGTACAAGCCCAGTAAACTGCTGCCTGTGTTCTGCCCGGGTCCACCTGGCTTCGGCTACAAAGTGATCTGCAGTGGCTTGCTACTTGTTTGGTACCCAGGAGAAGCCAGGCTGTGAAACATGGCTGGCTGCTGCTGCTAGTGCCTGGCCTGGGGCCCGTTATCAAGAGGTACCGTGCATACTGAAGCCAGATGCTGCTTGTTTGAGAGATTTTAGGAAAGCCTGAAGTCGGAGCCCAGACAGGCCATTCATATGAAAAAGCCACTGGAAACACCTAGGGTGGTGGGTGGGCTAACAAGTTTGATGGGGTGGGGTCTCAGGGAATCTCCAGGGCAGGTCAAACAGTAATAGCCTGGTCAATGGAAACTCAGATATGGTACCTGCCTGCCAATTCTGTAGAGGGGCCACTCATCAAAGGAAAAATGGCCTCAATCAGCATTTTTGTCTGGAGGAAAGCTGCTCCCCAACTCCTGTTCTGATGTCACATACTTCATTTCCTCCCCATATGTCCCTGGTGTCTTAAGAGCTGCTCTCCCAGCCCAGGAGCTCAGAAAGAGTGAATCACAGTAAGTCTATGTGGGTCCTTTAAGGGGAACTGCCTAGGATTCCAGAAGCCCTCTTCACTTATCCTCAATTCCCACCGGTTATGGGGAAGTTATGGGTACCTCTGTTCCTAGCACTGGAATCCTGGGTTGGGCAGGCGGCCTGGTGTGGGGCTGGGAACCCTCATTTTTCCAGGGGAAGGGACCTCTGCAGCCAAGAAGTCCCTCCTGATTTTTATCTGCCACATGTGGGTGTGGGACCAGCTTGTTCTGGGTTTCTGCCCCTTCTACCATACGGCCCCTTCTATTGATATGGCTTCTTTAACTCCCTAGTTGTAGGACTTCAGCTCGGTTTCAGGCAGTTCGGAATGCTTGTTCTGTAGTTTAGTTGTAATTTTAATATGGTTGTGGGAGGTTACGAGTATTGTATTTACCTACACCATTATCTTGACTGAAGTCTCTCTCTTCTTTTTTATCTTTCGGCTATCTTTTTTATCTTTTATCATTTTTCCTTTTGCTTGAAGAATTCTGTTCAGTATTACTTTTAGTGAGGCTCTGCTGTTGACAAATTCTGTTTTTTGTCTCTTTGAAAATGCTTTATTTTGCCTTCATTTAAAATTTTTATCTTTGCTGGGTGTAGAATTCTAAGTTGACAGCTTCTTTCAGCACTTTAAAGACATTCTGGTGCAGTGGTTTCTATTTAAGTCACCTGTCAGGGTTATTATTGCCTTCTTGAAGGTAATCTGTGTTTTATGGCCCTCTCAATGTTTTTAAGTCATTAATTTTTAGTAGTTTTCTCATGGTGTATTGAGGTGTGTGTGTGATATTTATCTGTCTTGCAGTTTGTAGAATTTCTTGAATCTGTGTCTTGATGTCTTCTGTCAGTTTTGACATGTTCTTGGCCAGATAATGTTTTGGGAAATATTCTTAGCCAGCTAAGTATCATCAGATAATGTTTCTCCCCCATTCTCTACCTCTCTTGGGACACTAGGTAGAGACCTTTTCACCATGTCCCATATCCCTGTAATCTTTTTTCTATGTTACCATTTTTTTCCTTCATGCTTAAATTGAGTAGTTTCTACTGTTTCTTTTAGGTCTCTGTTCCACTGTGTTTAATATGATGTTAAATCTGTTGAGTTTTTCATTTTAGTTTTTTTCTAAAAATAGAATTTTCTTTTTTAAATCCCCCCTCCTGAGAGTTTTTAATTCTTAGATGAAATTCTTCACTTTTTTTTTCTTGAACATATTAATTGCATATAATTTAAAGGCTGTATCTGATAACTCTAATATCTTAGTTACTTGTGGGTCGGTTCTGTTCTTTTTTTTTTTCTCCCTTGGTGCTTGATTCTTTGGTTCTGCTTTTTGGTATGCATGATAATTGTTTTATTTGGGCATGGTATGTAAAAAATTATATAACTTCTGGATACTGTTATTTTGCAAAGACAATTCAGTTTTATGTTGGTAGGCAATTAATATAGAGATATACCACCTTAATCCAATTAAGGATAGAGATAATTAGAAGCTAAGTTTTTCTAAGTCCTGTTCTATTATGTTTTCCCTTGTACTCAGGCTCCTGGGACACGGTCCCTTAGTGGTCTTGACTTAAAGCCTGGACCAAAATGGGGTGGTCCAGGTTCTTTTTAGTAAATACTGTGAATTGAAGTCCTTTCTATTGAATAACCAGATGAGGGTACCATATTTCTTTTTGTCTTTAGAAATATACTGTCCATTCATTTTCTTGAGTGAGACCATTCATTTAGATACCATCTGAAAACTAACCTGATTTGTTGCATATGTGGTTATTTTCACCGTCATTATTGGAGTCTAAACAGTGGTTTTCAAACAGGGATGATTTTGCACCCTTCTCCCAGTCCAGGGCATATTTAGCAATATCTGGGGACATTTTTTTGGTTGTTACAGTTGGGTCAGGAGGAGAGATATTCTGCCTTTGCTGTGTACTTGTTATGAGACAGAACAAGTTATGCTGCTAAATATCCTTCAGTGCACAAGATAGTTTTCCACCAAAAATAATTATCTGGAGTTCACCTCAAGAAGTGGCCGTATTTGTGAGCCTAAGAGTATGACAAAACAAAACAACAAAAAAAGAATTATCTGGCCCAAATTGTTCATTGTGCCTAGATGGAGAAACCCTGGTCTAAAATGCTGCTGTCTGTGTGTTAGGATGAACAAATTATCAGCGTAGTAAGAACTAAATCTTTGGGACTACCAGTCAAGATGGAGGTGTAGGTAAACATGGCTCACCTCCTTGTACAACCACAGCAAAAATCACAACTAAACTACAGAACAACTGTCACCCAGAATTGTCAGAAGAATGGAGCTATGTGGAAGTCCGACAACCAAGGAATTAAAGAAATAACGTTCATTCAGATGGGTAGGAGGGGTGGAGATGTGGAACAGGCAGCCCCACACCTATCTGTGGTAGATAAAAAGCAGGAGGGATATCTCATGAGTGAGGGATCCCAGCCCTATACCAGACCACCCTGCCCTGGGTTCTAGGAGCAATAAGATAAGTCCCCATAACTTTTGGCTATGAAAATCAGTGGGGGTTGGGGCAGTGGAAGAAACTGTAGGATTCTCGGGTGTCTCCTCTTAAAGTGTCCCCAGTGGACTTAGGACTTAAGTAGACTCACTCCCTTTGGGCTCCAGCACCAGGGCAGCAGCTTGAAGGGCACCAGTGGCATATTGAGAGAAACAAGTGTCTGGCATCAGGGGGAGTGCTGGGGGACAGCTTCCTCCCAGACAAAACTCCAAAGGCCAGCAGCAGCCATTGTTCCTTTTCTGAGCCCTCTCCCACACAGAGCCACAGAGCGGCGACACCGCATCTATGCCTCCATCAACCTGGTTCACACGGGTTGCCCCACCCAGGTGATTACCTAAGGCTTCACCCCATCCAACTTATGGTGCGCTTTTCTACATTAGGCTACACTACTAAGACAGGGAGTCAAAACAGCTCTACATGATGCACAGAAACAAACAGAGGAAGGCTGCCAAAATAAGGAGACAAAAAAAATACGGCCCAAATGAAAGAACAGATCAAAACTCCAGAAAAAGAACTAAATGAAATGGATATTAGCAATCTATTAGATGCAGAGTTCAGAACACTGGTTATTAGGATGCTGAAGGAACTCACTGGGTACTTCAACAGCACAAAAAAGACCCAGGCAGAAATGAAGGCAACACTAAGTGAAATAAAGAACAATTTACAGGGAATCAACAATGGATTGAATGAACTTGGGAAACAAATCAATGATTTGGAACACAAAGAAGAAAAAAGTTCAGTCAGAACAGCAAGAAAAAAAATTTTAAAAAGCAAGGGTAGGGCTTAATAAGGAGCGTCTGGGACAACTTCAAATGTACCAACATTCAAATCATAGGGGTGCCAAAGGAAAGGAGAAAGAGAAAGAAATTGAAAACTTATGTGAGAAAATAATGAAAGAAAACTTCCCTAATTTGGTGAAGAAAATAGACATACAAGCCCAGGAAGCACAGAGAGTCCTAAACAAGATGGACGCAGAGGACCTACTGAGACACATAATTAAAATGCCGAAGGTTAAAGAGAGAATCTTAAAAGCAGCAAGAGGAAAGCAGATAGTTACCTACAGTTGAGTTCCCATGAGACTATCATCTGATTTCTCAACAGAAACTTTGCTGGCAAGAGGGACTGGCAAGAAGTATTCAAAGTGAGGAAAAGTAAGGACCTATAACCTAGATTACTCTATCCAGCAAAGCTATCATTCACAATTGAAGGGCAGATAAAGTGCTTCCTTGTCAAGGTAAAGCTAAAGGAGTTTGTCATCACCAAGCCATTATTATATGAAATGTTAAAGGGACTTATTTAAGAAAAAGAAGATCAAAACTACGAACATTAAAATGGCAACAAATTCACAACTGCAAATAATTAAACAGAAAAACACTAAGCAAACTACTAGAACAGAAACAGAATCATAGATACAGAGATCTTTGGAGGGTTACCTATAATTTGGGAGGGGAGAAGGAGGGGATGGGGGAAAGGTGCAGGATTAAGAAGCACAAATTGGTAGGTACAAAATAGATGGGGAGATGTTAAGAACAGTATAGAAAATGAAGTAGCCAAAGAACTTATATGCATGACCCACAGACATGAACTAAGGGGGAGAATGCCAAAGGGAGTGGGGGTTATTGGGTGGAGAGGGGCAAAAGGGGAAAACTTGGGACAACTGTAATAGCATAATCAGTAAAGTATATTAAAAAACCAAATCTAATCTTTTGGTTTTCACATGTTTTTTTTAGGATTGGTCCAAAGGAAGATTTTTTCCACTGTTTGAAATGTAACTTATGTCTAGCTATGAATCTCCAAGGAAAGCACAAGGTATTAGTTTGCGTAATTTTAAAAGTATTAAGAATGTTTTTCAAAACCAGCATAAATCCTAATATGTTTGGAAACATACTAATTTTATTTTCTTTTAGATTTAATCTTTATAGTGTTTTTTTCCATTACCATTTAGTTCCCTTATATCCCCTTCCCCCAGCAATCACCACGCTGTTGTCCATGTCCATGAGTCCTTTTTCCTTTTCTGCTCGATCCCTCCATCTCTCCTCTTCCCTCCCAGGTGTCATTCTGCTCTCCATCTATGAGTCTTAATTTTCAATATTACCAAATACAACTGTGTTGCCTTTTCCTTCTTAGCAGTGTTAAGTAGTAGGTGTTCTAAACTATATGCCTCAGAATATCTGATCTATTCCTTTTTTTAGTAGGTAAGAATAATTATATAAGTTATTAGTATATTGTTGACAACTTCTAAATTGACTCACGGATTTTTATCATTGGTTCTAGTTTTAAGAATAGTTTTTAAAATGCATAGTACAGGAGAAATATGGAGCAATGTGACCTGTTAGCACACAGCATTCTAAGAAAATTCATAAAATATTTTTATATTTTCTTTCATAATTAGACAAATGTTTTTAATCTGGATGTAGCAATTATATCATGATCCCCGACCCTTTAAAATTATTTTTCATTATTTGGTAAAAGGCGAAAGATTTATATGATCTGAAGAGAAAACAGAGTATATTTTTCATTATTTGGGAAAAAAGTGATAAAATATTATTTGTAGTGTAATCTAAGAGTTTAGAGAATGGAGAAACTAGTGAGGGTTTTTAAAATAGCAGATAATGACTGACCTAAAATAGTAGAGTGGTAAGAGAAATGAAGAGAATAATGACTGTGTGGGATATGGTGACAAGGTGTGATGGAAGAAGAAGGGGGCTGAGTAAGCCTGACTTTCAAGGTTTTTAGCCCTGGCTTATGGTAGTTACTTAGTAGATTGTGAATTTGTTTTCGGTAAAAGGGTTAAGTTTGGTTATATAGACTTGAGTTGGGGATCATAGCAAAATGTGCTGTCTTTCAAAAACTGTGTACACTTTTCTCTCTTGATATTTTTGTTTTGTTTCTCAGTTATCTTTTACTGTCTGTAGTAAGTGGCCCCACCATCTCCCCTAGTGCTGACTTTAAAAACCTGGGCATCATCCGTGGTTTGGTACTTTCTCAAACCTCCCCACATCTTCTACTAATCAGACACTGTCTGGTCAGGTTAAGAACTCAGACCCCAGAGGTATCCTCCTGTTTTAGCTCAAATGTAGTTCCATCTCTTACAAGCATGCAATTTTAGAAGTTATTTAGCTTCTCTAGGCTCAGGTACTCATCTGTAAAATAGGATAATAATTATACCTATTTCATTGAGAATTGTGAGAATTAGGCTAGTATAGTTAATGAACTTAGCATATGGCATGTAGTAAAATCTCAGTAATATGAACTGTTATTATTATCAATATTATTAAGTAATTTAGCTTTGGAGTAAAACACATATAATATAGAAAGGTTCCAAATGTTATTATCTCTGCAATTTTGATAAGTCTTGATTCACTGAGTTTCCTTATCTGTAAAATCAATATAATGAATAATTAAGATGGATCGAGCAATTTCATTGTTTCAGGTCATATGCCAAGTCCGAGTTAGTTGTGAGAGTTAACTTGTTCTT
>PVKM010035212.1:0-15281 GCA_004027735.1 Carollia perspicillata | reverse complement strand
CTTTTTTGAAAGAACACCAGAACCAAAGGCTTTCATTTATAACACCTAGGTCAACAAAGTTACCCTTTGGTATTGTTCCTTGCAAGGAGTTTCATCAAAAAGCCTAAGTTTTAAAAAGCTTTTGGCATAACTATTAAAAATATATACACAACTTCAGGAGTAATCTTCTCCAAAAGGTAGTAGATCTTACCATATTTTTTTGAAGCTACAGTGGACTTTATGTATTACACAAAGCACTTCACGCCAACAGCAGAACTGAAGTGAGGGAGGCTGAAAGTGGAGTACAGAAGAGGCCCAAGGGATTCAACGTTAGCCCTCCTGGTATAAAACCTCACCACCTCCTGGAGAGATGTGCTTACTCATAAATGCCAAAAGGGTTCATTGCAAATGCACAGATAAGTTTATCTCAAAACTTACCAACTAAGTACCCATCCACTCTCAAAGCACCTTCTAATGAAGTCAGAGGTAACCCGGCAATTACAAAATTATGCATCTTCTTTCAAAGCCAACTGTGGTTGTGGTTGGTTCTGAATGACTCTGAATGACTCTACAAATCTACAAATTCTAGCCATCCAGTTTTCCTAAAATACAAAACCAATGCACAGTGTTTTACCACATCACCAAACAATAATAAATAGGAACACTATAGGTCATTTTAAGATAAATTTCCCAATCTTTTTTTCAACTGGCAAGTTGGTTAATATTCTAAAACACACTGGAGTCAGGCCAAAGGGAAGGAAAGTTTCCTGAGACCCCACTAGGAAGGCAATGATATTAGTCTATCAATCTATACCTGAAGCATTCAGCAGAAACACACATACAAACCCGTCCAGCTTTGCTCCTTTCTCTACCGTTACTATATTCTCAAGTAGTCAAGTACTAAGTAAACTCAGATGAGAAGGGCATTATGAAAAACCAGTTCATCACAAAACATCAAAGGGTTTTTAATGATATATGAAAGAAGTCCAACATAGTGCCATGGAAACAGGTTTTCGGTACTCTGAAATGCCGAGAAAAAAGGGAACACATTTTTTTTTCACTTTCTACATCAATTCTGTCATGTTGCCTGGCCCAAAATTAAAAATTGATAGCCAATTTCCAAAACCACTCTTGTACCTTCTTTCAAATCCACTACTTCACCGAGTGAGTGAAAGACTTTCTAGACAACAGTTTTACTTGTAGGGGAAAAAGCTTTTAAGTAGCATTGTTTGAGAAACGGCTCTTCACAACTAGTTCGTCCTCAGGTAGCACAGAAATCAACCAGCCTGTCAAAATAAGGCATAATTTATACAGTGCATGGTGGCAGAAATAGTGAGGCCCAAGTTTGTACAAGTAGGTAAGATAAGTACTGACCTGCCTGGCAATCTGGTGTTATCTGAGGTTCTGATACATGCCATTACAGGCATACATGCCATGTCGGCCTGTTACACTTTGTACAGTGTCACACCTTGCCTCACATTGACAGAGTAACCAATAACAAAGATCAAAGGGTGCCAACATGCAGAGCAAGCAGCCCTGTGAGCTAAGACTACGGTGACACAGCTAAAAGCAAACCTGAGTCCCATAAAAGTACCCAAGACAACTCCACAGCACACAAGACGCCCAAGGGGCTTGCTCCCCCAAACTACAGGTACCTATGATACTGGCATTTGTTTTAACCTCGCTATTACACACAATACCCTTCTACAAACAACTGCCAAACGGTCTTCTGGAGGCTCCAAAGTTTTAAGAACACATCCAGGTCAACAGAAAAACATTTCATAAATGCCTGACACTGCCTGACAGCATTAGCAAACAAGGGCAGGGTTCACCACATGCAGGGGAAGCGAAGTGCACATTCACGGACACGCTCACAACTCGTGCAATTTCTCAAGCCTAAAACAAGACAGATCACACCCAGAATATTACTGTCCTTACCTTCCAAAATCCCCAGTTCTTGCATAAATCCCACCAGACCCAAGAAAACAAGCCCACCTAATCCCAAATAGTGTCATGAACATCAACGACTACATGGAGAGTCGAGAGGTGTAAGAAGGGGGAGGGGGCACAGAGCACAAACTACAACAACATAAAGCACACTCCTAAACGCTTTGGCGCTGGCCACCCACATGGTTCAAAGGCAAAGGGCCAGACCGCCAGGGTCCGTTAGAATGGAGACCCTTCTTGAGCCCGCAGCCGCCAGAGGCCCCCTGGACAATCTAGCGACAGCAGGCCCCACCGTTAACCCGCCAAGCCACTCGCCCACTTCCCTGACACACACTTAAAGGCCCTCGGCGACCTGAGGGCTGTTGGTGGCCTTCTGACGGTGCAGAGAGCCCCCAAATCGTGATGAACGACAAAACCCCTCAACTCTAGCCTCAGAGGCAGCCATCACAGTTAGAAAGCGAACTTTTACGACAACTCCCACAATGCCCGCAGCCTACAACTCCCAGAGTGCACCGGGCAGCGCCTCGGTTAACCCCTTCATGGCGCCGGAGCTGGCAACCTGCTGCCCTGTCCCTCCCTACACCCAATTGCTGCACTTAACTTTCACCCGCACAATCTGAAACTAACTTTGCAAACTCTGACAAGTAGTTACAGTTTTGCTCTCTCGACACCCTGCTTTATCACACAAACAACCTCAGCTACCCAGAAAATTAATCCTGACAGAGTACTATTTGTTAGTTTGAGAGCACTCCTCCCAGTGCCACATGTTTATCATTTAAAGGGTACACTTACTTCAATCAATCTTCCCTTGTGCCTTTATACTTTTTTGGCATTTTTCTAAATCATTATAGCCCAGATGTTTTGGTACTCAACATTATTAATTTAAGTCTGCTTTCTAAGTTCTGGGACTTAACAAGAGAGAAAGATCATCCTATATCTGATTACAATGCCTGATACCTCTCCATTTTACAAGACAGATTTCCTCAAATATATTGATTCATCAAATTCGTGCGACTCCAAATAAGTCCTAATAAGACAAATTAGTTAGGGGCAACATATCTTTTCAATTTCGAGTTAATTTATTAAGGGGAAACTCCACTGTGCCAATATATTTTGCTTTTCCTTTCTCCCTCTCTATTGATAGAAAGATGATCAGAAATAACATATACTAGTGCTCTACTCTCTTCTGGCTCTAAAATGTCAGCAAACAATGAAGGGAGAAACATTTTAACAAAATCTGACAATTAAACTAAGAATTCATTCTTTCAGAAAACTGCACAGTTGCATATGTTACTGGCAGAAGAACTCCTTCAAAGTTTTCTCATTTTAATTAAAAAGTAAATGTTAAAATGCATTTATTTTAACTATATCACTCATAATTTCAGTAAAGATGACAATTACATCTAGAGATTACTGTATCATCAATATATGTTAAATATCTAAGATGTACTTCCACAAACTAACTTGCTGAGACGTGTAATTATCTGACAGACAAAATAATTGTTTGGTATTTGATGCAGGCACTAAAATAAAAACTAGAATTCTCCCTAAGGACCTGCTATTTTTCTCATACCCAAACATGACACAAAATGTACATCATGTCTGGTTTTTCTACAGGAACACTTTGCTATTTGAAAGGGCACTCAAAATTTATCATGAATTTTAAACCAGAAAAATCAGAGATCCTAACACACACACAAAATCCAAAACCTGTTGGAAAGATACATGTTCTGGAAAATTTTGTTTTAAATGTGTCCCTTAACATTATATTTAACTCATTAGGAAATTTTTTGACTTAGTACCCTGCAATGAGAAAATACTTCTCCATATTTATTTTTTCACTCATGTTACACGTAATTTCATTAGCAATTAAGATAAATGCTATATACTCAGATATAAAAAATTGTACATACACATATATTTTGAAATTTTAATTCATTATACTGTTATAGCTTCTGCATTTTTCTAATTTTCACTTAACACTTCAGATAGAATTTAGCTAGGTAAAGTTGCATTCTTTCCTTATTTTTAATAGACCATAATAATCAAATGCATGTTTTATATATTATTCTCTGAATGTTAAAATATGTGATTCATAAGAAAGGTTTAAAAACAAGTCAGAAATGAAACTGATCTCCTTATATATGTATTACCTGCTTACAAGTCTCTTCTCAGTGCTATGAGATTATATTTTCCATTGGGAAGTTAGTCATGTTTTCTTTTACTTTATACTTCAAAATATAAAATTTGAAAACTGATACAGTAAAGAGCTTTATTTAAAGATTACATTAGAAATAATTTTATAATTTTTTCAGGTTATCATAATTCTTCTTTTAAAATAACTTCAAAGTTTAGTGTATCCTAATTAAGTAATTTAAGTAAGTTTTACCCGATATGCTTAGTATTAATATGAATGTCTTTATAAGGAGAAAATAAATTTATTCTAGAAATAAATTCTTCAAATTCATATAAAACATTTAGTATTTTTCTCCCAAAGTTTTTAGATTCTATTTAACCACGTGAATTTTTACATGTATTTCTTAAAACCTAAACCTCTATACTATGGTTTTTAAAAATATTCATACGAATCTGTACTAATGTATTTAAAATTAGGAGAAATCTTGTTTACTTTTGAGCATACATATTAATAGAAGACAAACATTGCAATCTATTTCTTTTTGCAAATGTGGTATTGGTGGCAAAGCTAGAATGTACAAGTTTGTATTTAGCTTACAACAGATTTTATGTATAATTTCTATAACTACTTCTTTCAGCCTTTTAGCTGCATAAAATACTTCAAAGCATCTCTAAATGTTTGTTTAGACATTTAAAAGCATTTATAGTTTATCTGCTTTAAAACGTCTGATTTTCATATAAGTAATTTATACTGTTTATGTAAGTAAAATGCATTAATAGAATTACTGCCAAAAATTGAATGAGTTGCTAATATTCTAATATGCTCAAGAAGTTAGTCTGTCTTTTTTTTTCTCTTGTTATCAGTATGACACAAACAAAAACTGAAAAACAAAAGACAGATTCTTGTCTGACTAAACAACTTGCTTATATTTACATTATGATCCTACAAAGCAATATTTTCCTAGCATGTGAGTATATCCCACAGTTTAAGCTTCTCTGTCACTGCCCAAATCTCAATTAACTTTAATTCACTGGCCTGCTTATAAAGCAGTGACCAATCTCTCAAATTTTCACGCTAGTACTTTGTTTATTATCACGCATGTCCACATTTATGTTTAGAAGTATTCTAAGTGTCTGAAAAATCTCTAGCTCCTGATTTTGCTAAATATAATTTTAATTTTGTCTTGTCTTAAATACTTAGAAAAGACAGAAGATAGGGGTCCTATTATCATGTCAGCCTGTTAGAAAGTGCAAAAAAAGGGTCTTCTATTTTCTCCCTCAGAAGTTGATCTTTTTATATGAAAATTTTCCAACTGATTTGTTTTATTTAATTTAAAAATCTGGCTTTCTATAATCTTCATAATGCTGTATATCAGTTAGGATAAGCAGAGCTTACGTACCTGTTTCTTCTTTCCTCTAATTGAACTGCTCTCTTTTCAACAGATACATAAATAATAGAAAATGTTTCTTACCTAAGGATGAAAAGTTTCACCTTTAAAAGAATCTCCCCGATTCTTCAGGAGGTAAAGCTCTTGGTATTTTTCTACAAAAATGAAGAAGATACAGGTTAATTAGTATGATCACTTTTCTGTGAAAAATCATAATATAGGATGATGGATATTTGAATTTTTTTAGTCTTACTTTTAGACAGCAAGGCTTAAATATAATTAAATGAAATCAAAACTGCCCATTAAAAAAACCACCCTGTTTTAAATTTTATCACAGAGACTTATAAGAAGGTTTTAATACTCTTTCAATATATTTATTATTAACTATCTTAAATGTTTTAAATGCTTTTTAGCACATAATAATGCCTGTTTTATACACAGTTTCTATGGCCTAAATTTTTAATAAACGTGAAAGAAAAAATATAACCCCTAAACTTTTTAACTCTCAAAGGCTTTTCTAGCTTCAAGTCAATTTCTCCAGAAAGAAATACTTAAAACACTAAATACTCTAAGATGGAAATATTAAACACTCCAAGACAGAGTAAGATTTAGGGTAAATATTTTAAAACAATTACCCTCTTTGTCCCTCTCCCTCATTCTGTTCATAAATTTCTTTCCATTTTAACGCAGGTTCTCATTCTTAACTTGCATGCCTTCTCTCCAAAGAAAAATTATCTTCTGCTTAGAAATATTTCAGATTCCTTACATTTTCCCTAATTTTACATAAGGATCTACTATTTCAAACTCTAGAAGGGGAAGTGAGAACTAATTATGGTGTTTCTTCCCTGAACTTCTTTTCCTAGATATGTTTTCTAACTTCCCCTCTATATAATTGTACCTTACCCCATTTGACTTTTTTTTTTTTTGTAACAAACCAACAAGATTTGCCTAAGGTTGCTCTCCCCAACCCCCGAGGGCGTACTCTGACGTTGTTTCTGTGTTTCGGTGCACGTAGTGCCATCTAGCTAATGTTACCTCTCCCTACTCCAAACACAAATATAGGCACCCCCCCAACCAGGAACCTGTGAGCTTTCCTTCGCCAGACCCTAGTTATTTCCTGTTCTTCACCAGAACATCCCACTGTGGGGGGCAAATATGGATAAATAAAGTTGGAAGCTTAGGTAAGTGAGAACCACAAGGAAGAATGCCAACCACAAGGAGCACCTTTCACATCTTTGAAAGGATCATGACAAATTTTGAAACTTTAGAGCAATACAGAACCTATACAATTTATATGCACGAGCACTAAAAAATTCCTCTCCATTAAGTCTCTATTGCCTAGTTTCCATTTCCAAGCCATATTTTCAAAGGATGTGACCTTTCTGGTACAGATGATTTCGTAAGTGCAAAGTGGAGGTTTCTTTTGAGGGTAGGAGAGTTGGCCACTCACAGGCCCAACCATGTCTAAGGCAGATGCAACGTGACCTAGTAGGTCTCCACCCAGACTCCAAGGCTGAGTTCTGCCTCTCCTTTCTCCTTGGCACGTGCCCCTGAAGGATAGAAGGTAAGTATGTAACTACGCTGTGCCTCAGTTTCTTCATCTCTAACTCAATTCCGACACCCAACAGCAAGCAGATGCTGAAGCGGGAGCAGCCAGGGCAGTCAGGACCAAAAGGCAAAAAGAAGAAAAACTTGAACTAACGTGGCATCTATTCCCCAGCTGTACCCATTTTCCCCGAGGCCTTTCTCCCGCAAGGGACGTGGCCTGCGACCTCGGGCAAGGCGGAGGGGTGTGATACGGACAGCCTCCAAAGTCCTCAAACCCTGCAACGGTGCAGACAGTACCATGGGCAGAAATAACAGCAATGTTTTTCTTTTTTAATAAAAAAATGACAAACTAAAAGCCTCTTTCTAAAATACTGACATGGTAGGTAAATGCTTTTTATAAAGAATAATACACCAGTGAGTTCAGAGCCATAACAACCTTCTCTTTGCTTCAGTCTCTGTGCTGCTGGCTTTTTTTTCCCCCTCCACATAAACAGACAATCTAGTCCTCATTCAGCAACCCGATGCTGTTGTAACTGGGGAGCAGGCACAGTGGGGAGCCTTTAACCCCCTGGGAGAAACTCCCTCCAACCCAACTCTGGCTGGGACAGTTGTACCGGAAACTCTGCAAAGCGTGTTTCAGTGTTCCAAATAAGGGTTCCGGCCCTCTGCCCTGCTCAGAACTCCACATCAAATTAACCTGACTCATTAGTTCCTATTGAGACCCTTCGTTATTTAACAGAATGCCCTAGGCAGAAACTTAGTCGAGAGCCATTTTTTAAAAAGCCCAGATAACAGACAGTTATCCCAAACAGTAACAGATTAACAGATGAACATGAACTGCTTACTAGTTTCAACACCAGCTGCAAATGGCTTGAGTCTTCATTTGCTGGAACCATCAATGCTGCCAAATTCTCCCCCAAACTTCCTTTCCATTTTAGGAAACCAAGTTCCTAGAAATAATGAAAAAAAATTTTTTTCTTTATCATGGGCTTTTTAAACAGTAACTGCAAATCCAATCTGACTTTATTTATCATAAAGTTAGTGTCCTCTCTCTCTCTTCTCTCCCCCTCCCTCCCCCTACCCCCTTTCCCCTCTCTTCCTCTTTTAATTAATCTGGGAAAATCCACTGCCGTATCCACACTGTTTTCCTAGCTGGGCATCACTCTAAAGGTTAAGGAACTTCTTCTCTCTTTCCCTTCATCCTTACTTGAAATCCCTCTTTAAGCACACTCCATTCTTTCCATCAAGACCACCACTACCACCGGCAGGCTTTTTCTGACCTGTGATACTGGCCAGATTTCACCAAACGCTATGCCCAGAGGAAATGTGAAATGTAAAACGAGAGGTCCGTACAGGACAGTCTCCAAGGCCCCATGTAGCTCTAACACTCTGTGCCTGTCTGTGATGATCCAGAGCTTCTGCAACAACTCCCTATCGGCACCCAAATTTGGGTCCAATTTCCACGTGCCACTGCTGTCACCATATTCCTCTGAACTTTTCACTGAGTTACAATGTAACGCGCATTTTTCTGCCTGTGTAGGCTGACAACCCCGCTCTTTGCTTTGCTTCTTCAACCGAATTCCTTTCTTTCTCTGAGAAACCATCCTGGATCACTAAGAAGAACTCCATTCTTTCCATCAAGACCACCACTACCACCGGCAGGCTTTTTCTGACCTGATCTCTTAATACTGCCACATGCTCTTCTAAGTCAAACAACAGTGTCTACTTACCCAGTCCCTATCCTCATCCTCATCCTCATCTTCATCTGTAACATTTACTGAGAACTTCCTAGTTGACAGACACTGCACATTGCATCCCAGCAACCGTACAGTGCAGATGCCATTACCCGCCCCGTGTTGCCAATGAGGACACTGAGGCAAACCAACGTTAGTCGGTTGCCCAGCAGGTAACCCTAACGAGTGAAGGATCCAAGTCTGAAAGCTACACATTTTGGGTACAGAGTGTGCACACGTAACCACCCTGCTGCACTGCCTCTCTGATGAAATGCCTTCCCTGGGCCCTCCCACCTCTAAAACTCCTCAATTACCCAGCTCTTGATCATCTCAGAATGTCTAGTTTCCTAACTGAGGAATTAGGCATAATCAGAATATCTACTTTATGGAGTTGTGAGAGTTTAAAAAATTAATGTAAAGTGCTCAAAACAGTGCCTGGCACAGAGTAAATAGTTTGGAGAAATGTTAGCAGGTATTTAATGAGAGATCTCTTAATTTGCAGATGAAGGCCAGGAGGTCAGTACTTGGTAGGAAAACTAGACTTAGAAGTAATGCACCCTGTTCTTCTTAAAAAATTTTGTTAATGTAGTGCTAACTTCAGAGACACACTTAAATTTTAAGACATTAAAATAGCCTTCACCTTTCGTTTCTTAGTCTACGGTTTTATTTGTTGAACCTCACTCCTCTGGCTAAAAAGCAAATTCCAAGGAGTCAAGGACTAGGGATTTGCCCATCCACTCCTCATATCACACAGCTGGGCTTTGTCCCAGTAAATCAGCAGCATCTGCTTTTTGGAAGACCAGGATTACCAGAGATTTCATGTCTATTAAAAATCACGTCCATCTTAGTATAGGTTTAAAGTCATTTCAAATGGTGATATTGATTTGGTTATTGATTTGGTGATATTGATATTGAGAAACATATTTCTCACCAGGGTTCCCCTACTTTACATCAAGCCCATCTTATATTTATTAATTGAAAAATAAATTGGTGCTGCAAAGGAAAGAGTTTCTTCTCTGTACAAACAAAACTGGCCCTGACCAGTGTGGTTCACTCGGTTGGGCATTGTCCCACGGAGCAAAGGGTCGCTGGTTCGACTCGAGGTCAGACACATGCCTGGTTTGCAAGTCCCGTACCCTGAAGGGGTACGCGAAGGAGGCAGCCAACCAGTGTTTCTCTCCCCCTCTTGCTCCCTCCCTTCCCCTCTCTCTAGAGGTAAATTAATTTAAAGCACTGGGGCTCACAAGTGTTGAGGAGGTAACATTGATATTTTTAAATCAATGTGATGTATTAAATGTGATAACAGTAGATTTAGGTCTGCATTTGCGGACAACAAGAATTGAAGGACCTGAAGTCAACCCAACTGAAGCTGGGCTCTCCCAGAATTTTATAATAGAAAGGATCCTTTTACTAGTAGAGGTATACTTTCTTTCTGCAGCCTTATGGTAATAAATAAATAAACAACACATGTTTCTGATAAACAAGTGCTTTGCTAACATATCAAAAAGTATTATATGACTTGGGTAGAACACAGCTACTGTAGTAATAACTATTCAAAAGACAAAAATAAGCATTTTTAAGAAGCACATTAATCTGGCAATTCCAAAGACTAAAATAAAATCATCTTGGTACAGTTTACATTTTCATAATTTATGTCATTAGCTTCAAACTTTCAGTTAGTTTATACCATGATTCTGGCTACTCCAATTTCCTCTCATATTTTTTTCCAAGAATCCAAGTTTCTCAAACTTTTATATTTCTGTGACTTTCTTCAAGGAACATTTTAGCTCACCCTGAGGTCAAAGCCCAAACTTTTCAGCATTTAGCTCAGGTAAATAAAAATGAATATGTCTTCATTTCTAAATGTCTATCATGCTTTCATTGTAGTTTCAATTCTACAATTTTAAATGCATTTTTAAAAATAAAATAAATAGTACTTTTGCACAGGAATTTCATTTTATACTGGTTTATAAGTTACTGACCATACTCCAAAAACTAAACCCCCACTTCGGACATTGAATTTGCCTATCAGTCCAGCAAAATTTTAATCTATGGGCCCCTCTTGTGCATGCACAGAAATATTATCTCAATTAGTTTCTTTTACTATTTATTATAGAGATTTTCAAACAAAGTGGAAGAAGTATAACAAATATCCATGCATGCATCATCTCTATTTAACAATGATTAACATTTAATCGTGTTTGAAAATCTCTTTTTTTTTTTTGCTAAACTATTCTAAAAAATACAGATGTAGCATTTCACTCTCAAATACTTCACTGTGCATGTATAAAAAGTAAGGACATTTTCTTACACAACCAGAATGCCATTATCACTTCTACAAAATGAATAATAATTTTCTACTACCCAGGCCATATTCTAATTTCTCTCCTTGCAATCCAATTTTCTTGATAATATCCTTAAGTCTCTATTCTGTCATCAGTGACAGTACACATGCGTCCTTAGACAAAGCCACCTCTAAAGCGGCTAATTCTAGCCAGTTCTGTGCAGGAAGCAATGCCCTCTCTGAACGGCCCCAAGCCCATTATCTGATGGATCACCAGGCATCTTCTAATCCTGCCCTCATGCCTATTGGAGATGTCGCATTAAATCCAACACTGATGAGAACTGTGAGAAAAGATCCTGTGGAATTGCAAATAGATATTTTCCCTCAATAATCAGTGTGCACTGGAGAGCAAAAAAAGTGGAATAAGGAACCACAAAACCCTAAATACAGTCACTGTTTAAAATAAGGTTGTTTTAGGTCCCAGCTGGTGTGGCTCAGTGGATGGAGTGCTGGGTTCATAATGAACCAAAGGGTCGCGGGTTTATTACCAGTCAGGGCGCAGTGCTTGGGTGGCAGGTCAGGTCCCCAGTAGGGGGCGTGCAAGACTCAACCACATATTGATGTTCTTTCTCCCTCCCTTCCCCTCTCTAAAAATAAACAAATAAATAAAATGTTTAAAATAATGATGTTTTGTCTAATCATCCAGTGCATGTCTATATAGTTCAATCTACAGATACAAAAGTTGGGATTTTGTATAGAATAAACTCACAGAAACTCAGAAAAAAATTACTTTTCCTTTGATTATTCAGTTAATTCAGTAAAAGTGAAATTATAATAACCCATGGAATAACTGGATTATTTAGATTTTTGTTGTAGTAAGAAATGAAGAGGTAGGATCCGAGCTGTCAGTGGAGTACGTGCGTTACACTCACATCCTTCCAGGACCAAACTGCAATTACAACTAAAATATAGACCAATCGACCTGAGTAACTGACTGACAAATAGCTGATCAGAAGTCTTATAACCAAGGATTTACAGAAGAAGTCACATCAAGACTGGTAGGAAGGGCAGAGATGCAAATAGAGGGAACATACCTCAACATAGTAAAGGCCATATATGACAAACCCACAGTCAACATCATGCTCAATGAGGAAAAACTAAAAGCATTTCCCTTAAGACCAGAAACAAGATAGGGATGTCCGCTTTCAATGATCTTATTCAACATAGTACTAGAAGTTCTAGCCACAGCAACTGGACAAGAAGAAGGCATCCAAATTGGATAAAAAGAAGTGAAACTGTCATTATTTTCAGATGACATGATACTGTGTATAGAGAACCCCAAAGATTCCACCAAATAACTGCTAGAATTGATAAATGAGTTCAGTAAAGTAGCAGAATATAGAATAAATATCCAGAAATCAGTTGCATTTTTACACACCCAAAGTGAACTATCAGAAAGAGAAATTTTAAAAAAGTATATTTACAGTTGCAACAACAAAAAAAATAAAATAAAATACCCAGGAAATAATTTAACCAAGGATGTAAGAGACTTGTACTCAGAAAATTATAAGACACTGAAGAAAGATACTGAAGAAGACACAAATAAATGGAAGCATACACCGTGTTTATGGACAGGAAAAATTAACATCATTAAAATGTCCATACTACCCAAAGCAATCTATAGATTCAATGCAATTCCTATTAACATACTAATTGTGTATTTCACAGAACTAGGACAAATATTCCATAAATTTATGTGGAACTATAAAAGACCCTGAATAGCCACAGCAATACTGAGAAAGAAGAACAAAGTTTGAGGAATCATGCTACCTGATATCAAACTATGCTACAATGTCATAGTACTCAAAACAGCATAGTACTGTCATAAAAACAGACATATAAATCAATGGAATAGAATAGAGAGCACAGAAATAAACCCATCCTGAATGGTCAATTAATATTTGACAAAGGAGGCAAAAAATATACGATGGGGTAAAGATAGACTGTTCTACAAATGGTGATGGGGAAATGGGACAGATACATGCAGAAAAATGAAACTAGACCATCTTCTTATGCCACACACAAAAAATAAACTCAAAATGGATTGAAGACTTAAATGTAAGACTCAAAGCCACAAAAAACCTAGAAGAAAACAAAGGCTGTAAATTCTTGGACATTTCTCATAGTAACATTTTTTTTTCTGATATATCTCTTTGGGCAAAGGAAACAACAGCAACAAAAACAAATGGGACTCCGTCAAACGAAAAAGTTTTTGCACAGCAGAGGAAACCATTGACAAAATGAAAAGACAATCCACTGAACGGGAGAACATATTCACCAAAGACACATCTGATAAGGGGTTAATATCCAAAATTTATGAAGAACTTATAGGACTCAACACCAAAAAACCAAACAATCCAAATAAAAAATGGGCAAAGAACCTGAATAGAAACTTCTTCAAAGAGGACATACAGATGGCCAATAGACATATGAAAAGATCCTCAATGTCACTAATCATCAGAGAAATGCAAATTAAAACCACAATAAGATGTCACCTCACACCTTTCAAAATTAATATCATCGATAAATCAGCAAACAACAAGTGTTGATGAGGATGTAGAGAATCAGTATTCACTGTGTGTGGCCATGCAGTTTGGTGCAACCACTGTGGAAAGCAGTTCGGAGTTATCTCAAAAAATTAAAAAATGGAACTGCCTTATGACCCAGCAATTCCACGTTTTGGAATATATCCAAGAAGAACCCGAAACATTAATTTGAAAGAATATATGCACCCTTGTGTTCATAGCAGCAGTATTTACAATAGCCAAGATTTGAAAGCAGCCCAACTGCCCAACTGTAGATGAGTGGATAAAAAAGCGCTGCTACATTTACACAACAGAATACTACTCAGCTGTAAAAAAAGAAGGACATCCTACTTTTTGTGAGAGCATGGAAGGACCTATAGAGTAATATGCTAAGTGATATAAGCCAGTCAGAGAAGTACAAGTACCATATGGTTTCACTTATATGTGGAATCTAATGAACAAAATAAGCTAGTGAACAAAATAGAAACAGATTCATAGGTACAGAAAACAGACTGATAGCTATCAGAGAGGAAGCATTTGAGAAGATGAGTGAAAAAATATAAAGGGATTAAGCAAAAAAAACCCCAACAACTCCAAAACCCTCCCAGACAAGGACAACAGTGTGGTGCTTACCAGAGGGAAAGGGGTGTGAGGGGAGGTAGAAAGGGTAAAAGGGGGATAAATGGTGATGGAAGGGGACTTGACTTTGGGTAGTGAAGACACAATACCATATGCAGATGATATATTATAGGATCGTACACCTGATAGCTAAATTATTTTATTAACCAACGTCACCCCAGTAAATTCAATAAAAATTAATACAAAAAAAAAAGAAGAAGAGATTTGCTGGGGATGGAGAAGGAGACTAGACATTGTTGCCCTGACATAAACTTTAAATCATACCAGGGTGAAAGATCTCTCTTGTCCTTTAATAGGAAATAATCAGAAGAACAGAGAAAATAGGTAACCTAACCAAGATAATACTTTCTGTTTTATTTTGTCTGGAAGCGACTTGTTTTTTCTAGAAATGACCAAGTCTCCTTTATATGTCTGTCAGAAACCGATGCAAACAAAGGAAGGTGGCCAAGGGTTTCACAAACTACAGCACTTGAAGCTGTCTCGAGGGCTGTGCTTCCACGCCCTTTAGAGGGAGAATGTAGCTTAGAGCAGCTCGATGATTTTTCTTAATCTTTACCTTTCTTATCTTCTCCTTCTTCACAAAACAACCTTAAAAATATGTGCTATGCTATTTTTTAGTTATTATTGTATTGGGTTACAGATGACTAAATTAGTTAAGAAAATACAAATTTTGGGTTTTCATTGAGGTAAAACTCCATGAGGAAAAGAAAAAGACAACGCCTCTTTCCACTGTAACCAAAGCATACCACATTATGCTTTTCTATGTTTCCTTTTCTTCTTTAATAAGGACACGATAACAAAAGTGTGAAGCAGAAAATATTGACAGATATTATCAGAATTGAATGAAGCACGCCCATCAGCACTCAGCTGTGTGCCACCCCCTTAGGATCCTTGTCCCCAAAGACATGCCAAAATGCCTACATGCACCTTTACAAAAATATATGCATAGAAATGGTTATATTTGATACGATAACTTATGTAGACAAAGGCAAAGTGAACTTCTGTTAAAATGAGACTGAAGGACAGGTTGGGAAAGCAGAAT